>VWZF01002257.1:66462-109792 GCA_013396755.1 Sclerurus mexicanus | reverse complement strand
TGTCCCTGCCTATGGCAGGGGATTGGAATGAGGTGGTCTTTAATGTCCCTTCCAACCCAAAACATTATAGGATTCTATGATTCCATGATTCCATGGGTTTTGCCCAACGGCATCAGCCCCATCCTGAAATTAATTGGAGTCAATGCCCTCTGCAGCTTTATTAAAAATACCCCTCAATGTTCTGATATTGGGGGTGGGTAGAAGGTGTGGATTATTTTATTTTCCACTTTTTTTTCCAATGAAAGGCTTCCCTGCAACCTTTGGCCAGTGTTGCAGCTGGTTCTGCTCATTCACATCCCCACCAGCATCCGGGATGTGCGGATGTGAACGAGCCCCTCTGGATTTGGGAGAGATGGGAATCTCTGCAGCCCACTCGGCCAGTGAAATACTCGAGGGGTTCTCTGTGACCCCAATCTGCCCTCACTTCCCATTAATTACAGCAGCTTCACCAGCTGGCAGCACATTCCCAGCCCGCTCCATCGCCGGGTGTGCAGGGAAACCAGTGCTCCAAGCACCTCGGAATATCCAATATCCAAATACCCACAGCTGGCGGGAGCAGAGCATCACATCCCAGCAGGCAGGACACGGGGAGAGCAGCAGCCCCCTGGTTTCTATGACAACCAGTTCAGGTGTCACCGGTGGAGGGATGCAGGTGGGGATGACTCCCGGGGAAGGGAGCAGAGGATGGGGATGCTGCACTGCCAGGGGCTTGCAGAGGGGAGGTGGCAGCTCCGGCGCTGGAAATGTCCTCTGGCAAATGTCAGAGCGGAGCTGGGAATGGCCTTCCACGGCCTCTTGTGCCTGGCTCGGCTCAGCAGCGAGCCCACATCTCTGCAGGGCTCAGGACATGGTGTGACAGCAGCCACTGGGGCTGGGCTACCGGTGTCCTTCACCCCTGGGACCTGCTGGGACTCCAGTGTTGGCTCCAGCTCTCAGATCCGTGCTGCCTCGGGGAGCCTCCAGCTCCCGCCAGAACTGTGGATCGTAAGAGCTGCCCGAGCCTGGGCCAAAATGTTTTCCGAGCTGCTGAGAAACCCAGACACTCTCCCAGGAAGGTGGAGAGGGAGGAAGAGTGAGAGAGACATTTCAGGCTCCAGCACAGCCTTCATTTTGAATGCACCCAAGATCCTTCTCTGTTCCTCCCTCAGATCTGCCCTGCCAACATCCCATCCTGACCTGCTGCCAGAGACGCGGAAAGATCCCTCCTCTACCTGAGGAACATCTTGGTCTCTGTGGTGACACAGGCCATTCCCATCCTCACAGGTCCCTGTCCTCTCTATGTTAAAAATAAAGCTTTATTTAAAGCTCTGAGCTGTTGGTGGGGAAGGAGCTGTGGGAGCCACCACAACCTATGTAGGTTTTCTCCTCACAGAAGGTGTACGTGCATCTTAAGAACAGGCCAACTTTAATATCCAGAGCTGGAGAGCAGGGATGTAGTTCCCAACAGCCTTGCAGAGGAAGGAAGACTCCTTGTCCTCCCTTCTTCTGGCCTGAACTTGGTACAGAAGCCACCAAACTCAAGATCTGATGTCCCCTGTTGAGCTGCAGGTAACTCTGCCTGTTGGCTGGGAGAACAATGGGACTCCTTGCACAAGTCAAGCCCTCTGGAGAAGGTCTCTCTGCCATGTTTCTGCCGAGTCCAAGATCATTGCCTGGACTCGAAAAAGGCGTATAGGCTTGGGAAGAAGGTTGGAGAACTGAATCCTAGTTCCTGTGGTCTACAAGGGATAGAGCCCTTGGTCCTTGTTACAGATGATCCCTGGGTATGTGAAATTAGGGGTGACCCATCACATCCTCACTCCAGAACTGCATGGGATGTGTTGGTGTCTGTTTCTGTGTTGGGATTTTTCCTTTTCTGCTCTTCCGCACAGAGAGGAGCCCTTGGGTAGGTTTTAAGGACAGGATCTGGCTCCTTGGAAGTAGCTGGGCTGACCTGCATGTTTGTGCGGCTCCTCCTAGGTTAGAAATGAAGCTCAGGCTGCTTTGGACAGGGGGCTGGACTATTTTCCCGCTATGACCAACCTTCTAGCAGTAGGTATCAATGTCCTTTGCGAACATCACTGGTGCTTTCTGCTGTCTGGACAAGCAGTTTATTTTGTATTCCGGCTTTATTCTATTCTGTTTAAATTGGCCCCAAACACCTTGCTATGCCGGTGAGGGGCAGCTCTCCAGGAGGAGCGTGCATGTGAACAAATTTGTGCTAACGTACAGAATCCCTCCTGCCAGCAAGGCGAACGATGATGGCAGGGAAAATTAGGAAAGGGGAAAGGCAGACAGAGACTTGCAGCATCTCTGGGAATGACCAAAGTGGAGAGCTGACTTGTGCCAAGCCATGAGGTCGTGAGGTCTCCGAGATGAGATGTGCTGCTGTGGTCAGACAGAGACATGGCAATGCCTTCGGTTTCTATCTAATTTCCAAGGCAGAGGATGACACAATGTTCTCCAGCTTGGACAAGGCCTTGAGCAACCTAGTGGCAAGTGTCCTGCCCATTGCAGGGCGTTGGAACTCGATGTTATTTGTCCATTCCAGCCCCTGAACATCCTGCGATTCTGTGCCTTTCTGTAAAGGGTGGTAAGGAGCAGTTTCCAAAGGGCTGCGTGTCCCACGTTCCCTCTGCTCAGCCCTGCTTCCTGCTCCCTGCTGAGGATTCACTGGGACAGTGCTGGTCTCCAGCCCAGCCCCAGCCGTGCCCTGCCTGGTCATGGACCCTTCAGCCCTGAGGGTTGACTTCACAGCTTGGCCTTGCACCTGCCTCACCACCAACTCACCTGTTGATCCGGCCTCTCGGGTGAGCATGGCTCTTATCCACGAGCCTTTCCTGCTCTCCAGGTCCTGTGGAGCTGGACAACCCCTGGTGACGACCCTGCTCCTGCCCCACTCCACTCCTGGCTCTCCATCCCTTGGGGACACAGCCTGGCACCTCACACACTGCTGAGCTGGTGCAATCTGCAGCCCATCAGAGCTGCTCAAATTATAAAATGAAGTGAGCCAGGATCTGTCCAATGCTCGAACAAGAAACTTTCAAAGCAAAAATGAGTGTAATCCTTTCCAGAGAAGAAACCTGAAACAGCACAGGAGTAGGAGCCATCTGGCAGGTTCCCAAGGACCCTGATGGCCTGATGATGATGATGATGTGTGTTTTTCTATAGAGCTGTATCTGCTGTGTCAGTCCGTGCCTGGGATGTGAAAACACAGCAGTTCGTCAGCCAGAGCCAGGGCTGGAACAACACAAGGGAAATGCCTGGTTGTGCTGTGTCAGGTCCCAGCAGGGTGACACTGGCACGGTCAGCACCTCTCGTTGGAGCTGAGTCCCAAAGGGAAAGATCCAGCAACTGGAGAGCAGCCCTGGGACAGGACCAGGACCAAGACCAGGACCAGGACCAGGACCAGGACCAGGACCAGGACCAGGACCAGGACCAGGACCAGTGTCACTCCTGCTCCCTGTTGGGTGGAGAGGGATGAACCAGCTCCAGGGCTCAGCTTGTGAGTCAACATGGAGAACAAGTTAGGGGCGCTGGGTTATCCTCCCCAGTGCTGAGGGGAGTAACACTGGGATCATAAGATCACACAATGGTTTGGGTTGGAAGGGAGATGAAGGATCACCTCATTCCCACCCCCTGCCATGGGCAGGGACACCTTCCACCAGCCCAGGGTGCTCCAAGCCCCGTCCAACCTGGCCTTGGACACTTGCAGGGATGAAAGCATCAAACTGAGCACCCAAATGTGAAGTATTAAGACAACAAGGCAGCCTTGAAACTTTGATACAATGCCCTCCTAAACAGTGCCCTTGTCCTCCTGGAACAGCACTCTGAGCTGTGCCCTGGCTCCAAGGAATGACTGCATGTTGGTGCCAAAATGGGAATGGCTTTAAATTGCCAGAGCGCAGGGTTAGATGGGATATTGGGAAGGAATTGCCGGCTGGGAGGGTGGGCAGGCCCTGGCACAGGTTGGGCAGAGAAGTTGTGGCTGCCCCTGGATCCCTGGGAGTGTCCAAGGCCAGGTTGGAGCACCCTGGGCTGGTGGAAGGTGTCCCTGCCCATGGCAGGGGTGGCACTGGAAGGGCTTTAAGGTCCCTTCCAACCCAAATTCTGTGATTCTAAGGAAACCCCCTTCCTGTGTCTTTCCAGCTGTGTCTCAGCTCAGCTCCTGACCTGCCCAGAGCTCACCTCTGCGTGAGTGGCATCAGCCACAGATGGAGGGACACAATCCCAGTGACAACTCCACGTTACGTGGAGCCTGATTGCAAAGCATTCACCGTGCCAACAAACAACAGCAGCCACAGCGACCTCCCTGCTGCGGGAGCTCGATCCCGCTCCCATCAGCACACGCTAATTCAGCTCCCACCGCCGCTCCTGCCACATCCTGACGATGGATGACACCACACGTGCTAAGCAGCTTACTTTGGGTGGCAGCACGCTGGGAAGCAGGGAGCCCAGAGCGGGGCAGCCAGCTTTCCAAACACTCGGGAGCAGCTGTTTGGGAGCAGCGGGATCTAAGCCCGCAAACATCTCCCTGCTCCGGCTGCTCCCAGCCCGTGGCTGTCACACTCAGCTGACGGTGCTGCGAAGGTTTTTCTGCCAATGCTGCCATTTTCAGTACATCCAGGAGCTGGGTAATTTTCCCAGTAGTTTTTTCCATCCTGCTAAAAGCAGTAAAACTCGGTAACCTCGGCGAACCGAACGGCAGTACCTGAGTTGTCACCTCAGTGATGTCACCGTGATGCTGAGCCAGGAGCAGAGGGGCAGGTGGCCTCCTCCAACCTTTGCCCAGACCTGGGAAGCCGGGAGAGGGGCTGGGATGCGATGGTTTTCCCTAACCTTGTGGCCGCCCTCCATCCTGGGGGATGCTTCGCTCGCGTTGCCATAGCAATGTCCTGCGGGCGGGGGGATGCGAGATCTGCTGCTGCCATCTCCTGGAGGAGGCCTGGATGGCGTGGGGGGTTAGGAAGAGCACGGGCAGGTCGGGGATGTCTCGGGCAGAGCTCAGCCCAAATCTGGGCAGGTGCATTGGGACCATGTCGTTTGGACCCCAGCAGGGCTCCCCTGGGGCCACCTCTTAAGGGCAGACACGGGACGAGCATCACCCCGAGTCAGCGGGTCTGCCAAAAACACGCTGATGATTCCAGTGGCTACGGCCCCGAATCACAGAAGTGTTTAGGTTGGAAAAGCCCTCTAAGATCATCCAGTCCAGCACTGCCAAGGCCACCACTGACCCGTGTCCCCAAGTGCCACATCCACAGGGATGTTAAATCCCTCCAGGGATTTATCCCTGGTTAAATCCCTCCACCTCTGCCCTGGGCAGCTGTGCCAGGGCTGGACAGCCCTTTCCATGAAGGAATCTTCCCTTAATATCAGGTCTAACCCTCCCCTGGCACAGCTTGAAGTCATTCCCTCTTCAAAAGGTCCCCCCTGAGCCTCCTTTTCTCCAGGCTGAGCCCCCCCAGCTCCCTCAGCCCCTCCTGCTGCTCCAGCCCCTTCCCAGCTCCCTTCCCTTCCCTGCACACGCTCCAGCCCCTCGGGGTCTCTCCTGGCTGGTGGTCCCATAGCTGCCCCCAGGGCTGGAGGTGCCCCAGCAGTGCCAGCACAGGGACGGGCACTGCCCTGGGTGGGACACACCAGGGCTGGCACAGACCAGGACCATGCCCAAACCTACTCATGTTGTATTTTGGCCCCAGGAGCTTCATCCTAGGGAGCTTTGGGCACATCATCTGCTGGCCTGGGCTCCCTGGGAGGGCCCTGAAGGGTTGGTGAGGTCAGCTCAGATGGAGAGCGACTTGGAGGTGGCTGCTCTTGGAAGGGAACACTCTGAAGGAGTTAATCCCATCCTCAGAGCACTGCTGGAAGTGGCAGCAAGGAAATACACGTGGCAGCACAGGATGCAGATGGGAGGGGATGGGTGTGAGGTTTCTCTTGTGTGTGTGGAGGCACCACAATGAACGTGGGATGTGTTAGAGCTGCAGCTGAAATGTTGTTTCTCAGGGTTACAACCAAGAGCTGCAGCTTTGCTGCACTTTTCCGTGTATTCTCATCTCTCCTGTCAGCAGGCACGCCCAGGGAACAGGAGCCCCAGCACAAAGGGCTGAGTGCTGCTTCCACCAGCGTGGAAACCTCACCTGTGGATGGCTCCTGGTGGTGGAGGTGACATGAGACACCTGCCAGGGACCCAGCGTGGGTCCCACTGTGGGGCAGGTGATGGGAGACACAGCCTGGATTCCCGGGACTGATCATTACAGGGACAAGAGCTGGAAGATGGGATTGTTTGTGCCAATGGCCAGAATCCCTGTGGTGTTAAATGATTTTAGAGGGGGGTGACCTGACTCACCGCCCAGGGAAAGGTGTTCCCAGGAGCTGCCATGCTCCTGTGGGATGTCCTCGGCCCATCCTGAGGTTCTGCACTGGAGCAGAAGAGAGGATTTTGTATTGTGGGTGCTGCCAGCACAGTTCCAGCTCTGGCTACACCTCCTGCAGTCATTGTCCCATCACAGCCTTCTCCTGACCTGCTGACCCCTCTGAGCCATCCCAGCCCTGCCCTTCCCAAAGAGCCCATGCAAAGTGGGAGAAGCTCACACACAGCATTCCAGAGGAGCATCTACCTAGGAGGGTGATGGGGAGGAAAAAACAAACCCTACACAAATGTGCCCCAGCTCTTCTGGGGTGGGGGAACGTCCAAAGGCACCAGCAGAAGCAGCACACCGTGTCCCGCACCGTGACTGCAGCACGGGTGCTCCTGACTGCAGAGTCCCTTGCCAGGCTGGAACGAGGCCATTGTTCTGCTCTGTCCCATGACCTTAATTTGATTCTGGCAGAGATTGTCCTCTGAGACAAAGCAGACATCTCTGTCATCTGCAGTGACCCCAAAGCCACCTGGCCAGGAGGTGTTTTAGGAGATGCCCATCCCTCCTACACTTCCCATCCCGTTTGTCTCTGAGCAGTGTGATCCTCCCTGCAACCATTCTGACCCTGCTTTCAGGTCAGCTTAACCAAGTTGCAGGCCACTAAAATGGCCTGGAAGAGAGGCCAGAGGGAACTGTGTCTCTCTGCATCCCACAGAGGGGGAACTGTGTCCTCCTGCATCCCACAGTGCAGGTCTGCACAGGACTGTGGGGTTTAGGGACACCCACTGTGCTGAAGATGCCCCAAGATCAGGATAAGCTGTAAAAGTCTCCCCGTGTCCATTCTCTGACCTCCAGCGTGGCCACCTGTGCATCTTGGCTGCCACCTCTGCATCCATCCTTTGCCTGAGGAAGCCCCTGAATCCACCTGGTCCCATCTTCCCACTGGCACCAGAGTTGCGGAGGGATTGTCCAGCTCAGCATCACCTGACTGGGATCCCAGGCTGTGTCCCTGGCCCAGTGGGACGGGTTTGGATCCCATCCTCTGGGAATTTCCATTGTCCATCTCTCTCTCTGTGGGATTCAGGAGACCAGGACATGGGTCCAGCCTCTGAGAGGTGGGAGCATGACTCTTATCCACAGGGAGCCATGAATGATCTACCTCCAAAGCTGACTTTCCCTGGGGTTTCATTCCTTCGGGGCTGCTTTTCCTTGGCAGCCTCCCCTGTGGATGGAACACCCAACAGCTGCACGGGCACCTTCTGAAGGGGAGAAGCCACATCAGAGGGGCTTATCTGGTGTCAGAAAGGGAAGTGCAGATCTTTGACTCAACAGGGGACATGAACTGGGTTATGGTGAGCAAACCAATCTGGAGTTGCTCCTCTCTCACCACCAAATGAGCCCGTCCTGGCACGAGAAGCCTTTTGAAGGGTGAAGAATCATGGAATGGTTTGGGTTGGGAAGGACCTTAAAGATCATCTCATTCTACCCCCTGCCACGGGCAGGGACACCTTCCACCAGCCCAGGGTGCTCCAAGCCCTGTCCAACCTGGCCTGAAACACCAGGAAAGGGCTGGGGCACCACTGGGGTGGGGTCTTGTCCCAGACCAGCCAAGGACCCTCCAAAACCAGTCCCAAACAGCAGTTCAGCTGATGCCACCCTTTGTTCCACCACAGAAAGAGCAGAAAGACTTCTCCCCAGGGACAGAAAATGCCACGTTTGACGACTCCAAATGTATCCAGACATCACAAAATGTTCCTCTGTCTTTAGGGCAGGAAGGAGATTTTTTTCCCCCCTTTCTTTTGTTTTACTTGAGCTTCACTTTTTTTTTTTCTTTTTAATCTCCGAGAAGATGAAAAGAATTCAAGTCCCATCCCTACAGTGCTGCAGGCACAAAACTTCTCTGGATATGGGCTCTTTTGCAGGGCTCCCTGGAGTCAGAATTTGGCATTAATGATCTGGATTTGCTTTTGGGGTTAAAAAGAAAGAAATCTGTGAATCCAGAACGTGGCTGTTCCTGTGCAGAGGGGAATGTTACAGCCTCGTGATTCAATGCCATCTTGTGATATTTAGCATTTTCCTAAAAGGATGAACATACAATATGAATTAAAAAAGAACCCCAAACAACAAGGAAAAAACCAAAGTCTCTTCCTAGTATCCATAGTTACAGAGAAAACCTGGAAACCCTGTGGCTGCCGGGCGCTAAAATGCATATCACAAAGAAGTAAAATGAAAAGTTGTGACATTTGTTGCTTTTACATTTATTTTTTAACCTGTAAACGCTTCATATAGACTAAATTTTTCAGCTGAAATAGAAGCTGGAGTTTTCCTTGACTAGATCCAGCCTTGTGTGATCTGAACAGAAGGTTTTCAATCTAATGTTTTTTTTTTGGCCTTTGCCTTCAGGTGGAATGGCAAAATTAGGACAAGCTCACACAAATGAGCCAGTAATTATTCTTCTTATTCCTTCCATGTACAGCCAGAGTACCTGGGAGCTCTTGTGTTAGTTCAGAGGTAAAACATGGGGAAAAATGCTGCATAATGCATGGGAAAAGTTTAACAGAAAATAGGGAACTTGCTTTTTTTTGAAAGTCCAGTAATAGGTGGACGCTCCAGATTTTTAAAAATTATACAAGTAAATTGGCCAAAGCAGCAGGAAACAAAATATTGAGACCATCGTGGCTTAACCCCACCTGGCAACTGAGCCCCACAGAGCCCTCATGGCCCGGGTGGGATGAGGGAGGGAACCAGAGGGGTAGAAGTGGGAAAACTCATAAGTTGAGACACAGAATCGTGGAATGGTTTGGGTTGGGAGATGAAGGATCTCCTCATTCCACCCCTGCCATGGGCAGGGACACCTTCCACCAGCCCAGGGTGCTCCAAGCCCGTCCAACCTGGCCTTGGACACTCCCAGGGATCCAGGGGCAGCCACAGCTTCTCTGCCCAACCTGTGCCAGCCCCTGCCCACCCTCCCAGCCACCAATTCCTTCCCAATATCCCAGCCAGCCCTGCCCTCTGGCACTGGGAAGCCATTCCCTGTGTCCTGTCCCTCCAGGCCTTGTCCCCAGTCCCTCTCCAGCTCTCCTGGAGCCCCTTTAGGCTGGAGGGAGAGAAAGAACAAAGAGAGTTTAACATTTAAATCCTGGGGAAGGAGGAGAGGGTCCCACTGCCCACAGATTGTTCCACCTGTCCACCAGCCCCCTCAGCCACCATCCTCACCCAGGACATTGGGGACAACCCCCAGCTCCCTAAACCAGTGCCAGCAGGGAGGGAATAACTCTTCCCATGAGGTGCCCCTGGGATCTGTGAAATGTGTGTTATCATGTGATTTAATTCTGTCAGTGAAGCAATTTGGGGGCACAGCCCTGAGTTTGTTCCCCCTCCACTTGCACAGACACAGACTGAAGGAGCAGCACAGGTTTGAATCACTCCATGTCTACACCATCCCAAGAAACGGCCTGAAGCAATCGTATTCCAGACTTGAAACTGCCTCCTTGGACTTTCTAAGTGGCTTCCTAGAAAATGCCAAGATGCTCTTTAATAGAAAAAAAAAGGTGGAATGATGCAGCTGGGTGCAAAGACCAGGAATGGGAATGGTGGCAGAGGATGAAGGCAGCAGGGCAGCTGCTGGCAGAGCCACACAGTCACATCTCTGTGCCCCTGCCCACTTCTGACACAAACCTCTGCCAGGCTTTCAGTGTTGTTGGTTTTATTACAAGAACAGGCTAAGACATAACAACAAAATCACGGCAAGTTCAAGTCCCTTTTAAGATGTAGTTATGAACCACTAATTAAGAGGCTTTACAAGTGCAGGAACCTCTTTGCTGGTTAAGGTTGTACAACACTGAGGATGTGCTGGTCTCTCACACCAGCGTGTGGTGCTGCTCTGGAACTCCACTCTGCTGCACTCTCCCACCCAGCAGCAGTGCAGACATTAAAAGCAAATATATTTCCTTCCACTCTTTTATTGCTGTCTCATCCCCACTGATAACGTGGCTTTTCGTCTACTCGAGTAATCTCCAAGTTTGGCAGAAACAAAACCTCTTGCCCTCCCCAACTGCTGTTTATCCACATAAATGCTGTTGATTTCAGAGAGGAGAATTAACCAATTATTAGAAAAAAATAAATATTCTTATGCAGGAAATATACTGACTCCTGCAATTAATACATTAATAATCATTTACTTGCAGCATTAATTGCATGACTCAGAGCGTCTGAAGCTTTCATTTAAAAACCCCCAAACATCCAGAACAGAGGCCACAGGGTGGGGGTGTCTGAGGCCTTCAGACACTCTGAGCTGGCTCTGACTTCAAAGGATGAATCATCAGAATCTGGTTGGTATCAGCACAACTGGCCTGCACAATAAATGAGTTCAGCCTTTCCCTGGAGGGGTTTCTGTCTCTTGGCTACAGGAAAATGATGCAGCTTGTCTGCAAGCAAACTTTTTCTGTTATTGAAACCAAGGAAAACATATTTACATAGCAAAGGTTGTCTGAAACAGCCTCTGGAAGTTTCAACAGCAGAGCAGCCACTCTTTGCAGGGTTTCAGGGTATATTTCAGTGACGACAAGGACACAGAGTCACTCTGTCCTTCCACTGTGGATACAGCAGACAAAACCTACACATCTATTTTCCTGGGCTGTGTCCATCACTGCCACAAAGTTAAACAGCAGAGCGAGCCTGCAGAATTCAGAGTGCAATCCACCCCGAATCTGTTTGATACAGACATCAAAACCCGCAAGCAATAAAAACTTTGGGTACAGTCACACAGGACTGCCTGCCGAGGTACAAATTACTGATATTCCTGGGCTACACCTGCACCAGAGTGTCGGAGCCCCAGCTCTTGGCAGCCTTTGTTGTACAATCAAGTGCCTTATTCTATCCCAGCTCCAACAGAATGAAAAGCAAAACTTCTGAGAAGTCTGACAGCTGATGCTTCAAAAGCCCATCCTACCTTCCCGCACCGCGAGCGGCCTCGAGAGCTCCTTGTTTGCTTTTAATTACGGGGTTTATTCATTCAAAGGTCAAACTCCTGCTGTGCTTTTCTCAGGCCACGGTTGGAGCAGCAGCTCTGCTGTCAGGCTGGAGGTTGATGAGGGAGTTGCTGGCCCGGGCCAGCTCCGCGATGGAGACTCGCCCTCGCTGTTTGATGTACTGAGCCACGGCCGCCATCTCCTCCGGGGTGATGTAGATGAACTTCCCTCTGTCATCAATCACACCTGGAAGGGGGGAAACAAAGGGCCTTGCACTCAGCACTTCCCCACAGACAGCAGTCACCGCTTTGGGAAGGGACCTTCCAGCTGCCGAGGCAGCATTTCCTACCCGGGGCAGGCAGAGCAATGTGCCAGCACTGAGGCTTTTATCTGCTGCTGGGGCTTTGGGGCTGTGACAGCGGCCGAGTGCCTTGGTGAGACTCATTTTGCTCAGAGTAACACGTTCTCTTCATCAGGCACAGCTGGCTGGGAGTTCCACAGCTGCAGGTGCGTGGTTTTCAGAGAATCATGGAATATCCTGAGCTGGGAGGGACCCACAAGGATCATCAAATCCTGCCCCTGGCCCTGCACAGACACCCTAACAATCCCACCCTGTGCCCCAGAGCATCATCCAAACCCTCCTGGAGCTCTGGCAGCCTCGGGGCCGTGCCCACTGCCCTGGGGAGCCTGGGCAGTGCCCACCACCCTCTGGGGGAAGAGCCTTTTGCTGAGATCCCACCTGCCCCTGCCCTGGCACAGCTCCAGTCATGCCCTGGGTGCTGTCCCTGGTCACACAGAGCAGAGATGGAGCTGCCCTTCCTGAGGAAGCTGCAGACCCCGATGAGGTCTGACCTCAGTCTCCTCCAGGCTGAACAAACCAAGCCCCTCCTGACCCTTCATCATCTTTGCAGCCCTCCCATTTTGGTGCTGATGATCTGGGCTCAGGCAGCTGGTGGAGACAGGCAGAGCAGGAGGGTCCAGGAGGGCATTCAGAGCCCTCTGGGGCCCAGTTCAGCCTTTAAAGCTTCCCCTCTGAAAGGGAACGAAGCTCAATTTCCATATTTTAGTAGCTCCAACCAGACTGAGAACAGCTCTCTGTGTTCTTACACACCAAGGCAGAGCTTCCCTGGCATGACTTTTGGGACAGAGACACAGCCAGGGCAGTACACATCTCTCTCCTTCAATTCCAAGCACTTTGAGGTCATTTGAACAGGTATGCACATGTACCTGCCAAGACAGCTGTTCCCCAGCCTTGACCACAGGATCAGGTCACGAAATGTTTGTGCTGGCACCTTCCTCTACCTCACCCTCTGAAAGAGCAAGACTGCCCAGCAATAAACCAGACTTACTCAGACAGAGAGCTCCCCATAGGCTCAGTCTCTGCTCACATTCCAACTTGGAACTGTGTGGGTACAGGGCTGGGAACAAGCCCTCCACTTGCTCCAGCATCCTGGAGGGCTCTGGGATGTTTGCTTCTCCCACAGCATGCCATACCCCAGTCCTGGGCTTTAGCCACCAAGGCTGGGCAAACTACCCCAAATTGTCCCAGTGCTCCTTTCAAATTCAGATTTCACAAGCCCCCATTTGCAGCTGGCTGCTCAGCAACCCCCAAAAGCCTTCAGCAGATGGGTAAATAAATAAAATATAGGTAAGCATCTAGTTATCAAGCTCTAGGGGGAGGAATGACACTGGAAATCTCAGTCTGCCACAGGGAAGGCACCTCCTGCACCACCACCTCTCATCCCCTTTGTGCCTTGGCTGTCACCTGTCAACGTGCCATCTGCCATCAGGGCCTGGATTCTGTTAATTGCATCCTGTGCACAAGAGAAAGAGGAACAACAGACCAATCAAAAGGCAGGCAAAAAACCATTCCACATGTTCAGATAAACTACAGACAGAGGTTTCCATTTAATCCCTCAGCGTCAAGGACTTCAGGGAAGGACAGACACCAGCGTACCCGCACAGACAGATGCCCTTTGGTCTTAGCAGGATGAATTTCCTGCATTTTGGGCTGTTCAAATCAACTCCCTATGCCAAAAAGGGACTTTAATTATTGTTTCAAGGAACAGGGATGGTTCCAGGAATCTTCCCAGGGAAAGGCTGTGCAGGGCCACTGCAACAGGCAAGTTCCATGAAGCACACTGAGGTACTTCTCAAAGAGTCTTGCTCACTACATTCCAGAGGGTTTTATATATTTTCCTGCCCCATTTAAGAGCAGGAAAACCTCTTTTATCAATCCAAAGCATCCACTTGTTGAATTCATGGCTGGCTTAACTCCACAGTTACCCCAAACCTGCAGTTCTGCTGCAGCCTAAGTATCTAAGCCCTGGTTTCCACAATTCCGCCTCTCTCCCTTCGCTGTGTTTATGTGACTGCATAGGCAAACTGCAGTTTAAATTTCAACCCTGAGTGACTTAGTGCAAGCTTAAACGGAGTTCTGGTTTAAGAGAGAAGCAGGGGCCCAGCAGGCTGGGCTTGGGGCAGGGGAAGTTTCCTGTAAAACAGAAACCATTGCTCCATCATTAGATTCACAAACCCTCCAGGACCCATTCCCCAGCAGGCAGCCGTGAAAGGGGCACACTGGAACAACCTTGTGAGCCAACACTCCTTCACTGGCTGGCTGGTACTTTGGTGAATGGCCCCATTCTTAGGGCTGGTTTTGCTGATCCTCACCAAAACCCAAGCGTTTTCAGTAATGCTCAGACACCTCCCTAGATATACACTCTTTTACCTGTTCTCTCTCCCCTCCTTTTAAACTCTTTGCTTGTACTTGCCCCCAAAAGCCAGTCTTTACACCCCAAAAGTCAGTGCTCACCTGTGTTCTTAAACCCAGATGCGAAGCCAAGTCCTCCAGCTGGATAACCTTTGTTTTCTATGGGAACAAAGAAGAGTTACACAGAGCTGATGAATTAGAAGGTTGGCAGGTTTTATTTCCCATTCGAGTAACAAATGGCATTTCCCAGGTGAAGCAGAACCTGTCCCTCTCAGTAACTTTTCCAAGTAAGCACCGTTCTGCTGATAAAAACTCTCAAGCTCTGTGGAAAGACTGAGTGCCTGACCCACTTAGGGGAAGACTCAAATCCACTCGCCAGCAAATCCACTCGACTTTTTCTTACGTTAGGATGAGCACAGTGATCAGCCACGGTCCTGTTCTCCTGCCAGTGAGTTTCTCAGCTGCTACCTTTAATTTCCAACGTGCTTTATCAAGACCCTTTTTTTCTGAGAGGTGTTTCACAGTACCTTTTAAAACCCTCACTGGAGTGCATCAGCACAGGCATAAAATCCAGCCAAGACTGGCAGCATTAAGTGCTTTAGTCTGTTTTACTAATGTCATGTGTATTAATGCCAAAATAATCTTCCTAAGCAAGCAAACACCTTATTAAAATTGTCAGGGCTGAAACTTGAAATTGCCATTTTGCTTTTGACAGAGATTCTTCCTGCAGTTTTCTCAGTCAGGGCACAGTCACCACTGCTCACATCTGGTTTTATGCTTCTCTGCAGCTCCAGAGAAAACACCTGGTGTGCTCATCTGGACCTACTTGCTTCCTGTTTTCTTCTCTGCCAAAGCTTTAGGAACCAATCTGTTCAGTGTTGTAAGGAGCTTGGAAAATACAAAACTGCCATAAAGTCCAGTTAATATTCGGGCCCACATTCCTAAAATCCATATATATATGGCCACAGGGGCTGCACCTCCATTAGCAAATGCAACACATCAAACAATACACTCATTTGTTTCTTGAGAGCACACTGGAAGGACACTGAAGAAATAAAGGGAGGCTGAAATAGATGAATCTCTTTCATTAATAAAATCAGACCCAAAAAAGCCACACACAG
The DNA here is from genome assembly GCA_013396755.1 of Sclerurus mexicanus. Lineage (NCBI taxonomy): Eukaryota > Metazoa > Chordata > Aves > Passeriformes > Furnariidae > Sclerurus > Sclerurus mexicanus. Next base: position 94,653 of record VWZF01002257.1, on the reverse strand, counting down.
ATTTAGTAGTTGTGAAGTTCGATGCAGCCAAGCTAGAGAACTGAATACCATGGACTGAACACATGGAACTGGAACCAGTCCATGGAATTCAGTTCTCAGAGCTGGGAACTGCCAACATTCGTCACATCTTCTTTTAAAAAGGGTTTGGGGGGGTGTTGGTGCAAAGCCACATAAACAAGAAAAACAGGACTTCAACCTTCACTTCAAGAGATTCACCCTCAATGACCAAGTTTAGTGGAAGCTTCCCAGGACAGATCCTGCTGTGAACAGGAGCCCAGGGAATGGGGTGGAATTAGGATGTATTTCCCACACACACACACACTCAGAAATATAACGACAATGTGAGGTCCCGAGGGAAGAAAACACTTCACCACGTGCTTCAGGTTGTAGAAACAGGTTTGACTTCCACAGGGCAACATATACACATCCACATGGTACTAAATCCCTTTAAGTTTAGGTGTGATTCTGCTGCTGTCCTCAGCGAGGCACGAAACAGAGCAGGAGGCTGCATTTTGCTGCCAACACCCTCAGGAACGAAGCGTGGGGTGAGCTATCTCCAGTCAGTTATAGCACTACAGTAAGTTATTCACCAGAAGAGCTGAATTCAATTTTACTTCTTAAAAAGATGCCAATTGCTCTTAATTTATACGTTTTCCAGACAGCTCCAAGCAGCTCAGCACTGCTTCCTGTCAAGGAGTTTCTGTGAACAGAAGATGAGGGCAATACATAATCTATACATTAAGCACACGCTCAAGATTAAAGAAAACTACTTAAAGTGATGCCCCAGTTCTGCAGCTCAGAGGAAATCAGGTGTTGAGGCGCTTCTGAACCCGGGTTTTCAGCCCAAGTTTAATTTCTCTGACGTCAAGATGAAGTGACTAATCCAAAACCACACACGTGTGCCCAGACCCCGAGCCCAGACTTTGTGACTAATCTGTTCCACCGCAGCCACTTGGGGCAACGGGCAGAACCTGACCCGGCTGTGGCATCCCCTGGGAGCTCTTCCAGAGGTTGTGGGAGATCCCAAGGGATGCTGGAATCTCCCCTGGTGTTACCTGTGTTCATCCTAAGGCACAGGAGGGCTCTGCACTGAGCTCTCGTTCAGCCCTGCCTGGCAATCGCTCCAGTGGGCTCCCCTAAGGAGAGTGATCCACAAGGCAAAGCTGTTTGTAAGTCCGTGAGATAAATCCAGGGTTTTGCTGGGATAACGGACGAGCAAAACCGGCCCAGAGAGCGAGATTTTGGATTAACAAAATGATTAGGACTTCACTAAGCATACAAGTGATTTGCTTGCTAAAGAAGCCCTTCGCACACACGTCACGCTTCCTGAGAGTTCAGTTTCCAGGGGAAGGAGGAAAAGCGATTCATTAGGACAAAAGATTTGCATAACACTGTTAGAGCAAGAGGAGAAAAACGCATCTGACCTTGGATATAGGAACAGTGGAGAGCCTTTGTCCTCACAGATCAAAAGCAGAAATCCTCACGAACACCCCACGGGCTTTGAACACCCACCCTTACACCACGATGAAAGGGAGACTAACACACCCCGTTTAAAACAAGTGATCTTCTTCTCAAATATCCCTGCCAAGCACTGAGACGATGTTGCGTGGATAACTGCACCAAAAGCTGGGGTTGACCTTGCCAGTGGCAGTGCTTGAGGCACACGCTGGTGCAGCAGCTCCTGCCCCCGCTGAGCTCACATGCAGAGCTTGTTTTCCAAAATCAGTGCCTGATGCTCGCAAGCAAAAAAGGCCTGAATATCCCAACCCCCAACCTACAGCAAATACTAAACTTTGAAGGTGATTCAGCAGGCCTGTCTTTATTAAAAGAGCCACATCCTGCACCAAAAAGCCAAGGCAGAGCTGCAATTACAAACCCTTCTAACAACGATGGACGTGCTCGTGCTGGGAAGTAAATAAAGCTTATCTAAGGGATCACTTTGGTTACTTGCTGAATATTTAAGCAAATCATAGAGGAACTAATGATGTCGCTCTTTGACAAGAGGTATTTTACAAAATCTAACAAGTGTGGAAGGAGGAGAAAGACCAGTGGCAGCTTACCTTAACATATTCCAGGAATTCCAGGAGAAAGCTGCGGGACTGGACACAGCGAGGCAAACAAGTGTTATTTTCAATCCAGGAATGTTAAATGCATCACAAACTCGCTGAGTGCAAATATCATAAAAGGGTTTAGACTGCACAATCCTCAAGTTTTAACTGCACACACACTGAGATACTGAACTGGAAACAAAAATAATGTAGATTTAACCTTGTGAGGGATTTATGAGAGGCACTTTCCGAGGCAGAGCGTGGCTCAGGTACAATTTGTTCTCTGAAAGGACATCTTTGAATGTTTTATTCTTCCCATCACACCCCTCCTGAAATAACCCTGTCTGGGTGAGTCTGAGCATCACTGAGTTACGCAGAGACCCTGAGGATGTTTTGTACAGAAACAAAGCCCAGAGTGACTCAGGACACAGCTCCTGCAGATGCCAACAACACGTGTGGAGGCTCAACCCCTTTCCAGAGCCAATGCACCTGAAATCCAGTGCTTTAATGGGAGCAGCTCCCCTTCCAAAGGCAATGCGAACAACTGGCATTGAAGCTAGAGGAGATCAAGTTGCTCTGCAGCCCTGGAAATCAATCAGCCTTAATTAACTGCTTAGCTCTGCGCTCAGGAGTTTAATTTTGAGCCTGAGTTTCGGCACAGCAGCCCCAACACCACCAGGCAGAGTCGGCTTTGTAACAGGACACTGAAATGCTTCGGTACTTCAGCCACCACAAGGCAAGGGTGGCTTGTCCTCTCTGCAAGGCTGCCTGCTCTTATTCCTGAATATGACTTTTAAATCACCCACAACTCAAGTTGTAACTCCCCAGCCCTACCGAAGTTATTTTAGGTTGAGATCCGGGTATCATCACGTGCCTGCTGAAGGAACAAGGGCAATAAACACATTCCAGCTTTCAGGGGTGTCTAAAGTGGAACAATTTAGTGTTTAGGTACAAGCACAGGCACAGATTTTTGAAGGAATTTTCAATGAAAAAATGCATTTTCCTGTTCTCTGCATCTTAGGGAACTGCCCCTCACCAGATACAACTTCTCTTGGTGTTAATCCTGGTGAGATGGAGGAATTTTTCTTAACGGGAAGGGGTCCACAGTGAGAACTCGTAAGGAGTCAATATTACTCGACATTAGGCACAAGCTCCTCAGCCCCAAGCCACTCTCAGTCACACCAAAGCAAACCCATTTAATTCAACAGGATCATTTCAGCAGAGGAGCGAATGCACAGATGGCCCTGAAATAAATCCTTCTCATGAAACGAATGCACTGGGCAGCTCCAATTTGGCAGCTACAACCCAAGAGCAAGCCCAGCATCTGAGGGCAAATAAATGGAGTCTAACAGGTTTTCAGCAGAAAAGAACAAGAGCTGTGCCTCCCTCAACAGCAAAATTTTACAGGTTTGCTGTGATATTTTATCGAGTGTCACATTTCAACCACCGTCCCCAGCAGCATTTCTGGGGGAGCACGCAGGGACGTTATGGGTGAGTTTGAAATCTCATCATTGCAACACTAAACGTGTCATTTTCCAGATTATAACCCACAAGCAGCCAGGCTGTGTGCCGTGAATTCTCTTCACAGAAGCCTTTTAAGGCAGGAGTTTGGTTTTTCAATTTGATTTTGCAGCAGCTCTGTTGGTGTAGAAAATAAAACCGAAGCCAAGCGATTGCCCCCACAAGATCTGTGGGCACCACCAAACCCCAAATTTAGCTTTGTGGGCTCGCTCTCTCTGGGTAAGGCAGAGCTGGTGACAGTGAGAGATTATCTGAACTCCGGAATGAGTTCTATCTCAGCCCTTAGACGAGGGAGGAAAGGACTCAATTCCAGTGACAGGCACTTCCTTTAGCACTCCAAACTAACTTGTCGGGGTCTGGTGGGAGGAACTGTAGCATTCCCCAGGAAATATTCCAGGTTAACCTGTGCCACAGACACAATTTAGCTTCCACAAGCAAAAACCTTTGGCTGACTCCTGCTTTCCAGTTCATTTTACACCAGACAATGCAGTGAGTCTAATAAAGAGAAAGCAAACTGCAGACCCAGCCTAACACATACCTGTTCCTCTGTCATTGACTCTTCAACTCCTTCCTCTTCAACCACAAAACTCTCCTTCAGCTTCAGGTACTCTTCATACTCTCTCTTCTCCTCTTCTTCCTTTGCCTTCCTTTTTTCCTCTTCCTGGACAGAAAAGATGACAAGTGGTCAGTTTGCTCCTTCCCGAGCCAGGTTTGGTTGCAGGTGAAGCAGCATCTTCCTTCTGTGCAGCCAGGAGATTAAAAAGCATTTAAAATGAGCTGGAGCTCTCCCTTGGTGGCATCATCACTACTTTCCCGAGCCCCTCTGGAGGCAGCGACCATCTCCCACACGGTGCAAGCTCACGCTCAAGACACCAGGGCTGGCTCTTACACGGCCACAAAACCACTCTTAAATAGCAACCTGCTGCCTTCATTTGCATGAATGTGTTTCTCCTGCACATCCCGTGACAGGAAGTCCCTGCCCCAACTTTCCTCTGATGCAAGAGCCACATTTTTGGCAAGTGGCCCCAATTCTGCCCTGACACTCGAGTACATTTGGGAGAGAGCACGAGACCAGTGGGGTTCCCCCAGTGTCCATCGGCGTGGGAGGAAGCTGTTCTGTAAAAGTGTCCAGTGAAATCAAGTTTTCAGGTGAAATCTCTTCCTTATGAGAGCTTTCTTTCAGCAAACTGTGCCTACATGGAAGGTAAAGATCAGTGTGAAGTATTTTAGGCAGAGGAAACAAGGTACAATTGCATTAAAAAAGGGGGTTTTTACATGGTTGGCTCTTAACCAAAATCTTCAGGCTCTGCTTTTAGTTATCTGCAATAATACACTTCATTGCCTGCCCTGAAAGAAATACTGAAGTCTTAAAAAACCCCCAAGATGCCATCCCAGAAAACTCCAAGCCCAGCATCAGTGACATAGTTTTGTAGAATTCTCACATTCCCAAAGCAAAACTGTGATTAAAGGTTTGGGGATGTGAGAGTTACTTAGAAAATGTTTCCAATAAGAACAGGCTTTTACTGGGAGCTCATAAAAAAAAGAAAAAGCTCAGCTTTCCATGATTTTCCCTTAAAACTTGTTCTGCTCTTCTCCAAGTGCAGATTCAGAGATTGGACTTGATGACCTTGGAGGTCTTTCCCAATCCAAAGGATCCTACGATTCACACAGAATAAAAATGTTTCCTGCCAGGACTGTTTCTTCCCCAGAGAAATCACTGTTTGTGCAGCACCTGGGACAAGGAGATTCCAAAGTGCCCGGCCTCTGGCTCTATCACATTCCGGAGGCTGATTAAAACTCCTCAAATTTCAGTGACAATCTCAGGGCATTCCTTTACCATTAGCACAGGAATTGATCTTTTAAAGAACAATTATATTGATTTCTAAATGCTTGCCACGCTGCATCTTTGACACTAACAGGGTTAATTTGCTTCCTTAAACAGACGGAAAGCAAACATTTGTTCCACTGAACCAGGAAGAGACAGCAACAGGTCATTAAATACATTGAAAAATATGCAGATTAAAAAAGGTGCCACGTAAGGCCAAAACCAGCAAGGTACCAGAAACGGGGATGGCAGACTTGCCCTTCAATAAAAACCAAAAAGAGTATCTGGTTGCAATTTAATTTCATCAAATTCCCAGCAGGTCAGGAGAAAGAATCCTGCCACCATCCAAGGATGAGCAAAACAGGACTGGAAGGATCTTACTGCACCTGCAAAGCCAAGGCCATCCTTTTAACTGCTATCTCACGAAAAATCTACAGATCTCAGGAAGCTCTTGAGACAAAACAAGACCATTTTTTGGGTCATTCATCACTGTAACAATTAGCCCAACGGCACATTTTTCCTTTATAAGCACTACAGGTGCCAAGAACAACAAAACCACGTTTCATTTGGAAGTGACAACAACTGTTCTTTTCTTTTAAGTGCAATACGTTTAATCTTGATCCTGGAAAGACATGAATAAAGTTCTTCCCCATGTCTATTAGAGAGGTTGTAATTCAACAGGGTTTGAAACGAGGGGGAAAAAAACCAGTCACAAAACCTGAAAATTCCTTTGGTAAATAATTTCTATATGGTTCTACAAAATAAATAAATTAACAGGGGACGGTGTCCCATTTGTAACTGAGAGCAACGATAAAAATAACATTTTCCAGTTTCTGGAAGGTCTAACAAATGAACGAGTCCCTCCCTGCCCTCCTTCCCTACCTGGAGAGCAGCACCTCCACTTTCTTAAAGCATCCCAGCACTTCCATGTCCAACCCACGCAGAAGGGCAGCTCTGCTGCGAGCCTGGCAAAGCACTCAGCTCCCAGCCCCTCTTGTGCTGGAAAGCCAAGAGGGATTTGTTTTCCAGATGCCAAATTCTGATGGGCAGAGCATTTCCAGGTGGGCTGAGTTGAAGTGTGTCAGCCCTCAGAGCTTCCTGGTGACCACAGCCTCTTCCACGAAACAAAGCACTTCCAGATGCTTCTTCACCTAATAATTAAAAATTCATGCACCATCTCACTTGCTCTACAACCTAAATTCACCTGTGATTCAAAAGCAGGGTTTAGCCCGACTGTGACCCGGGTCAGAGCCACAGCAGAGATGACTTGGCACCACGAGCAGTTGAGCAGGCAGGACTTTTGGGAACGTTCACTCCCCGTTTTTGTGCTCCCCCATCACACCATCCCTCTTCCCCGACGTGCTCAAGTCACGCAGCAGTTGCATGGAAGCTGCAGGGTCCCATTTAGGCAGCAGCATTCCCAAAAACCCCCGGAGCGTGTGCAGGAATAACCCGGGCACTGGAAGGGGCTCAGCCTCGCTTTGGCCAGCTCGGCTCAAACGCACATTTTCAAGCCCACACCTTTGCCTGGCAGCGTTTTGGAGCTCTCCCCACTGAGATGTCGGTGGTGCAGCAGCAGCTCAGAGCACAGACAGGCTGGGCCACCCATGGGTGGGGTGCTGGGGAAATCCCAGCAGCCTGGAAATTTGGTAACTGCAGATGCTCCCCTTTCAGCTGCCTGCTTTAGGTATTTTTCTTTTTTTTTTCTGTTTTGCTGCTTTCCTCACTCACCTAAACGTTACCCAAACTGTGGAACGTTGGTACAGTGTAAAGACTTCTTTTTGATCTGCACATAGAGAACAAACTATCTCAATTTCATTGTCATTTTATCGAACAAATAAATAAATCAGTCACTCAAACCTTTCTTCCTTCTGTTCTTTTCCTCACAAAGTGCCCACATTATCATTGCTAGATCAACTCTACCTCTGCTTGCTTGCTACCAGCCTCATGTGAGACCCAAGAGCTTCCAGAGCTCCATGAGTCCATGGATCTCCAGCACTTCCAACATCCTTACCCTCTTCAATACTGGATCTGGTCAGCACCCACTTGCCCACCAAGGACCTGGACTTGCTGTGAGGCTCCTCTTTGCCTCTTACCTCCATCCCAGGGACTATTCCCAAACATCTTCCTTTCCCCAGGTGAAACCCACAGCACCCTGGAAACTCCTGCCGCCTTACAGCTGGGTTTTTGGGATCACAGAGTGCTCAGGAGTCATGGGATGCTGCTTGGTCACTGGTAGTGTCACTGGACACTCTTCAACCATCACTGGTCATTCCTTTGTGGCTGTTCCCTTCATGTGCAGGATGAGGAAGAGCATCCAAATGCCCTGGACCAAAGAAACTCTCCTTGCAGAGCATCCAGGTTTTGTGCTGTTGGTGCAGCTTCTGCAGGGAGCAAGAAGGGACTTCCCAGGAAATAACGTGGCACAGAGCAGATGGATCTGTAGGATTCATTGCCCCCCTCACTGCTTAGACAAAGTGTCCTTATCCCCTTCAAGAGGAGAGAAGGAGTTTTTTGGAAGCTTTTCCACTTGTACTCCTTTAGGAGAAAACAAATCTCAGGAAAGCATACATGCTTGAAAACTGCTGCTTGAACTGGAGTAGTCTCCATCAGCCTCCAGAAAAGGCACTGTTTTTGGAGGAATAATGGATAAAAATGGCAAACAGGCAATGAAAAGCTCTGCTGAGAAGCACAGAAATCTCAATGTCCACCTAAGACATAAGAAAAGAACTAAAAATCGCTGCCTCTCCTTACACGATCAAGTATCAAAGAGTCAAAACTTCGGGGGCTTAGTTCTCCAAAAGCTCCAAGAGGAGGACCCTTGTGATCCAGAGCTCTGGAAATCCAGCCCGTTTTTATTCAGGCACTTAAATGCAAACTTACAAAAAGCCCTGTATGAAATGACAAAGAACGACCAAGGGAAAAAAAGCAAAGCTGCTCTGTGAGCAACCAGCGAGGCTGTGTGTGCGAAGCCCCTGTTTTCTGCAGCACCAGAGGAAGTCGGGCCGTCCTCGATAAGTGGCGCTGGGTAAAAACCAGCTCACCACCAAAAAACTCCAGGAGTGAGAGGGAAATCCCCAGGGCAAAGCAGGGCTGAGCCAAATGCCAGTTCTGAAGGGGCTGCCTCAGGCCAGCACTGCAGAGGAAACTTGAATTTCTAACCCACATTATCTGCTCTGCGACGCCGGAGCCAAGGGGCAACCACGCTGTGTTTGCAAGTGCAGGCAAATGTATTGGAACAGAAGCAAGGGGGGGTATTTTTCTCAGGATTATGGAAGATTTTAGCCCCCATTAACTCTCCTGAAGGAACAGGCTCCTGCTTTTAGCACGATTTTGGCCGCATTTCTTGGGAGAGAGTGGGATTTAGGGTCAAGTGGCATTTAGTTGTGCCCAACTGGGGACTGGCCACAGTCACTGTACCTGTAGAAATGCTCTGATGCTCTGGAAAAGGAAGGGGAAAATGAGGTTATCTGAGAACTGTGACAGTTCTCAGACGAAATTCAGTGACAAAATCCAAGTTTCTTGTGCCTTGTGGGATTATATAAACCACAAGCCATGTCAGTAACCAAAATGCCTGCACAAACCCCTGGTTTTTATCTCACGACTATCACTCCATTCCTGACCTACTTTTCAGAACTTTGCCTTTGCACCTCCTAACTTCCAGGGGGAACAGCATCACCACGTGCAGTCCACAAGTTTGGTGACGGAACGTTCCTGGTGGAAGTGAAGAGTTCCTTCCAGAGGAGAGCATAAATGACATTTTATCCTCTGTGTTCTTTAAAACCCACAATAAACCCAAGGATCCTCTCACTGCTCAAGGGGGCCTAGAAGTTACTGGATTATCAACTTAGACACAAGCAAAAAATGAAAAATTGAAGACACTTTACTCTGAGAGGCAGAATAAGGTTGGTGATGTAGCTGGTGGGTTGGCTTTGCTGTCCTGACAAACATTGGGAAAAATAAACAATCCAAGCAGCCTAAAATGGCTTGAAAGGACAGAATTTAAGTAGCTGAGCAAGGCATTGGCTAAAGTGAACATCAGGCTGGATTCTGGCACTTTTCCCAGCTCTGGTTAAGTCCTCCTCTGGTTTATGGGGCACAAAATTTAAAAATCCAAATAAACAAGTCAGAGCCTCAGTTTGTATTCTTCCTTTTCAGCAAGCCTTGCAAAACAGAGGTGAAAGTGCTTCAGTGCAGTCTTTACTAGGGATACTGAAAATTAAAATAAAAACACTGAGAGTTTCCTCAATCAACCAAAAACACGTCACACAGCCCTAAACTGAACAGAAACAAACTTTTAAAAAAGAGAGAAATATGTCAATGAGCACTTTGTGTGTGAGGAGATCTCTGGCTGGAATTCCACCCTTAGTTTCTGCACAACTTTTCAATCACGATCCTGATTATCCTGGTACACCCAGGTCAACCCCACAGGGGATCCCAGGATAACACCCCTGTCCTGTCTTCAGCTTCCTTTGAGCAGGTTGGCCAAGCTCAGCAGCAACTGCCTTTGGAATTCGCCTGCCACCCTGGAGGGACCTGGAAGTTCCAGTGCCCCCAAAGTCCTGGAGTCACTGCAACTCATTCTTCAGGGTTTCAAGGATATGAAACTCTCAGAACCATAAGAAAATAGTAAAAAAGAAAAAAGAATAATCAAAAAAATCAGGGGACTGAGTGGAGACGAAAGACACGAAGGAATAAATCACTGGAGGGAAAGCCTGCCGTGTGAATTCTCAGTTATGCTAAACCCCAGGATGTGCTTTAGAGGCAGCCAGAGCTCACCTTGCCTCTTTCCAAGCTGGAATTATGAGGAGGAAAACTGGGAAACTAACCTGGAGAAAAGCAAGGCCCAGAAGGCAGAAGTTGGTGCTGCTGGAGTGTGTGCACAGAGAAGAAGAGGCACCGTGGGTCCAGAGGAAGCCAGGTAGATTGGACTTGACCTTGGCCGAGCACAGGGCTGGCCTGGAGTGGCCAAGATGGTTGTGCAGCCTCAGGGGTCACTCTTTGACCACCACCAGGTTCTTCTACACTTGTACATCTCTCTCGGAAGGGGAGCTGTGGAGTTACTGGTCCCCTGGAAGTTTGCTCAAACTGCCTTAGAAAGCAAAGTCTTGGACTATGCTACGTATCCTGGTGTTGTAGTACAGTCTCCTCCTCCAGCTCCATTTCTGGAATTCAGGAGATTTTTATTGAGGAAAAGGAAATAAAAGAGTTCAGAAGAGGAAGGATTTGGGTGGGAATAGCCCCAGGGGTAGATGGACATTCACATAAAGATCTCACGGATACAACCTGCATCTCTAACGTGTGGATTATTTTTTTTAAAATTGCTTTACCCTTCCTTCGTGCTCCCAACAGAGGAAAAACTGCCTTTTCCTTTCCTGAAACGTTCTCAGTAACACACTTCACTTACCCCACCCGCACTCAGAATGAATGCAAACAAATCTACACACCAGAGGCACAAATTCCCACGCACGTAACTATCCCAAGAAATTCCCAGTGAGAGCTGGGGGCTGTGCTCTCCTGGGACAGCAACTATTCAGCACACCTTGGTCCTGGCCTCCAGGAGCAAAGCCACCACAACCTGCAACAGCAGCAGAGCATGAAGTTCTCAGCCAGCAGCACTGATGCCCTGAGGACACAGAGCAGCTCCGAGCTCAGTTTTCCTCCCTCACTGATGAAAAGCATCCAACAAAAGCATTCCAGCTGAGCAGGACCTGTTTTTCTGGGTCACTCCTGCCTGTCCTGCCCCTCACATGCATACTTTAGAAACCTTTAATTGGGAGGCACATGCAAATTTGTGTAATTAGAGTAAAATTATATGACTTTTACAACAAAAGTTGCAGAATCAGTTGCTGGTGCCTTTCCCTTTCTGCCCTGCCGAGGGAACAGGGGCCCAGGGAAGGTGTGAAATCTCCATCCTCAGGAGACACTCAGAGCTGGGCTGGTGAGTCCTGAGCAGCAGCTCTGCCTGGCCATGGGCTGAGCAGGACAGAGCAGGTGACCCCTGACCTCACTGCTTACACAGAAGCAATTCCAAAGCCAATCCTGGTGCAACATTCCCATGGCTAAACACAACCAACCCCACCTGTCGTTCCTCCTCCAGGCGCAGCCTCTCCTCTTCTTTCCGCCTTTCCTCCTCTCTTTTGGACTCAAGTTTTCTCCTTTCTTCTCTCTCTGCTTCTTCAGCCTGAAAAAAAAAAGGCATTTTGTAAACCAAGCCTTACTCTTCCTGAATATAATATTTTTAATTTCATACTGTGATCCCATGAGGGGGTTTCTTCCCATCTTCCTCGATGTCTGCTCAGAAAGAAACATTAAACAGAGTAATGATAATAAAAAGCCATTATCATTTAACTCCCTCTCCCCTTCAGCACAATCAACATTGTAGTAAATTTAGAATTATCCCCCTCCCTTGCCTTTATTAAGGCTTTAAGTTTTGAATGTGCATGAGTTTATTATTATAGTGACGTTAAACAATATTGTTTCATGGCATTCCATTTCTCCTCACTCAAAGTCAGGATGGACCCTAAGGAGAGGAAAAAAGGACCGAGAACATAAACTCTGTAAAACCAAGTGCATTCAAAAGTATCATTCGCCTGGTCTGAATCTCCTCAAGACAATTTGCACGGGTCTCTTAAAAGAATTTTATTTTTGTTCTTAAGCCAGAGAGATTGTTGAGAAATGGGGGTGGGAAAGAAAAAGGGTGTTTAGTGTATTTCTTAAAGGTTTTTTTTTCCTTCAGTCTCTTCAGTACACTTAGATTTGAAAATATATTAAGAGAACAAGCAGAAAACATTCAAATGGAAGATTAGTGGCTTTGAATGTTTCAGAGAAAAAGCCCCAACCAAGGAATTTATCTGTCTACATGGGAAAATAAAAATCAGCATGTTCTAAAATGAAACAGAAGATTCCTTGCCCAGCCAAGTGATGCTCATCTACCTTCACTCAGACTTTCCACAAAAAAGAGGCCAATTAAACAGAATGAACATGGAAAGTAACAACAAAACGATGAAAGCACCGAGTGAGTGAGAAAAGGTTCGTAATGGAAGTTTATATATAACATAATAATTAAGTTTACCACTACAGTGTAAAGCAGATATTGGAGTTAAACCTCAGGTGGCACCAAAATTCCCAAGCTGGGATTTCAGAAGCTTTGTTTGGACTCTTTATACATTAAAAACCTTCAGACAGAACAATACAGAGTCCTCAAAAAATACACGCAGAACAACTCCAAGGAATTAAAGCACAACCTGCTGCCTCCAGAAAAAGCTTCAAAAAGCCTGTTGCTTCCCTGGAATGAAAAGCAAAATGCTTTCCATCTCCCCCAGTCCATAAAAACAATAAATGCTGATCCTTAGGGGTCCTTTCCAACTCGGAATATTCTGTAATTCTGTAAACACAGCTAAAGCCAAAGCAAGTTTTTACACTAGGAGAGCACACGAAACACCACTTAGAGGTCTGAGTGTGTTTTTAAGGGCAGACAGGACTGACATTAAATGACAAGCCAGTGGAAACATCTAAGAGAGCACTCAAATTTTAACTCCTTTTTTTCCCCCCTCCAAAAAAAACGCCGGAGAAGCGAATGGAAGGAAAACGAGACTCCGTTTTCCACGGCCCTCTTGGGATTTGCCAGAAAAAAAGCTGAATTTCCAGTCTTAAAAGCAAACAACAACGTTGTGGTGATGACTTTGCCCTCCCGGGGTGTCCCTCACCCCCAGCTCTTTGCTGAGCTGCTCAGGCTCTGCTCGGGGCTTGATACGTGGCAGGAAACACTCACCTCTCTCTGTGCTTTCCTGGCTTGTTTCTCTTCTAATTTCCTCTGCTTCTTTGCTCCAATTTTCCCAGACACCTGGAATTCTGGCACCTCCTCAGCGTCCTCTTCCTCTGCAACGATTGCATAAATGACAAATGGTAAATTGGCTGTAAAAACTCCCCTGGAGAAACTTCAGTGTCGCCCAGGAAAGCAGCAGCTGAGGGAAAGGGGACACACACACACACAGACACACACACACACACACTCCAGGCAAGACCTTTTGGATGGAAAAAGGCAAAAAAAAAATAAAAAAAATCACACAAGACTGCCAAAGCCACAGAGCAGAAGTAACAAAGCAAACACACACTCAAGTGAAGGCAGAAGTAAAAGTTGCCTTCATCTTCCTTATGAAAAGGAAGGCTTTTCATACGGATTTCTTGCTTTCCAGAATTAAAAGAGGTATTTTCTCTTATGCATTAATTGTACTAATGGTTGCCATTAAATATCTGCTGAACACTTGCTTGCAAGGTCTTCCTTCCCAGTCACCTTTAGGCTTTGCACAACAGACATCCACTGAAAAAGTGGGATTCAGAGGAATGCCACTCACCCACTGCTTCTAGCTGGATCTAACTAACCTTTAAGGGAAGAGGGGAAAAAGAAATACCCCTGAAATGCAAATCTTGGGTCCAGCTGCAGGAAAATGACATGTAAATAGGTGCCTGTTGTATGACAATTGGTTGTTTAACATGATTTCTGCCACTGTGAAATAATATGGAAGAGTCTTGCTCCGAGGGCTGCAAAGGAGCATTTCTGAGCAAGAGGAATTTTAAAGGCTGCCACTTCGTCCCTGCCCAAAGTTCAGCAACATTTGACCGCTTTATTTACTGGTTTAAATTAGTCCTTGATCCCACCACACAAGTCCTGTGGATTGACATGACACTCCAAGAGAAATCCTGGGCTCACTGCATGGAACAGCACATAAGACACGGAGATTCCCGGGTCTGAATCAGATGGCAGGATCAAAACGAAAGATCTTCACACCCCGACCCCTTTTTGGGTAAAATAATTGATATTTTGGGCGTCCACAGTGCTGGTATGCTCGAGGCTGACTTCACACCCAAAGCAGGGCAGATCTGGAAGAGCAAATGCCAGGATATTTCCCACAGGGAGCTCTCTCCAAAGCACCTGGCCCCCTTTTTTGGGAACCCCAAAAGCTGCTAAGAAGGGAGCACGTGGGTGAATGAGTCTCCCCCCTTCTTTTAAATGCAGAATTAGGTTTGAAACACTCTTGCTTTACTCATTCCAACACACACTATGGGACTATGGTTGAGACACATCAGGAGAAACAAATGGGAGAGCTGTGGAGGTGGCTCTCAAGGGACAGAGCTGTGTTCAGGAGATTAATTAATACACACATTAATGTGAGACTGGTGGCTGAATTGGGCTCCGGAGAACTGCTGGGGTCTGATTCTGATCAAAAGGGTTCCCCCTTCCCACACCACACAGACACATAGGGGGATACTCAGACCTGACGCAGCTGCTTCTACAATTCTGCTGAAGCCTGAAATAACTGGATTTATATTTTAAATACGGAGCCAAGGGGAGTGCCAAACGCAATGGGTGAGCAACCCAGCATTAGCAGTTAGGACTCCAAAATTACCTCAGCACTGGCATTGTTTTTTAGGAACATCATTTCTGGCACACACCACAAGTGCGAAACCCTGTCTATGACACTATTCCACCTGAGGGCTTCTCAGATTTCATCTACATTAAGATTACCTGAGCCAGACATTAGGCACGGATCTCAGCCGGGCTTTTAAAGCCTTATTCCAGTCCTGGATCAAACGTGCCTTTGCTCCAGGAGCATTTGCTTCCCTCCTGTTTGAAGCAGCTGATGTGATCCCCCAGGTACCACGGGTGGTGCAGACACAGCCTGTGACTCAGCAGAGCTTCAAAGGCCAACAGTGCACTAAACCTGGGTGCAATTAATAAGGACTAAATAAATCTGGACGTGCTGACAGGAACATAAACACATGGGAAAATTATTTGCTGGATCAATCTGCTAGTACAGCAGAGCAGCTCCACCAAAAGCAGAGAGGTCCCTGCACGCAGCCAACAAGATTTCCTTGTTTGTTTTTAAATAAAGCAGCAGCTTTTAACAATCACTTTTGGCACGCTCCTAGCCGTGACAACAAGAGGAGACTCCATGGGGGGGTCAGTTCCATAGGAACGTGCATTCCATCTACCCCTGAGCTTCAGATGTGATGCAACACGTTAATTGTGTGTGAAAGCACTTTGCCATCACCCAAAGCTCTGCAGTTGGCAGCCCTTGTATGGACTGAGCCAGGAAACACATCAGACATCACCAACAGGGATAGATGGGATATGGGGAAGGAATTCTTGGCTGTGAAGATGGAGAGGCCCTGGCACAGGTTGCCCCTGGATCCCTGGAAGTGTCCAAGGCCAGGCTGGACAAGGTTTGGAGCACCCTGGGCTGGTGGAAGGTGTCCCTGCCCATGGCAGGGGGTGGAACGAGGTGATTTTTAAGGTCCCTTCCAACCCAAACCATTCCATGGTTTCCAGTGCCTGCAAAGTGTTCCCACCAGTTCCCACCCCCAAGAGGCAGACAGCAGGAACAGCCTGACTCAGAGTGGTGTTTTCACATCATTTTACACGTTCTGCTTTACACAAACACTGGTTTGGCTCAGGTGGCCAAGCTGAGAGGCAGCTGCAGGGAATCTTTGCTTTTCCTTAATATTTTGAACACTGAGAGACAGGACAACAGGAAACAGTTAATAGTTACACAGGGGGCTGAGTCTCTTGACATTTGCAGATTACTTTTTCAAATGCTTCCCACCACCATCAGAAAATGTGCTGGAGTGCTGATGTTCTCTGTCATAACAGGAATTCACCAGGCACAGGACACTGTGCACAGGACACACAACAAACTCCAAAAGAAAGCACCAGCAGCACGTATTTTGGTTATCACAGAATGGTTTGGGTTGGGAGGGACCTTAAAGCCCACCTTGTTCCAATCTACCACGGGCAGGGACACCTTCCACTAGTCCAGGTTGCTCCAAGCCCCGTCCAACCTGGTCTAGCTGTCTTGTCATCGATGTCAAAGGTTCCCTCTTGCTTCCTAAGTTCTGGAAGTGAAGCAAGTGGATTCCCATCCATGAAGAAGAACTCACAAAAAGTCCTTTGGGCACAGCCAGCTGCTTTATTTACTATTTATGCAGCACCTAAAAAAGCAGTAAGAGAAAGGGAGGGAAGGGAAGATGCCACTCAAAACAAAGAGCTCGTCCTGAAGGCAGGAGATGTTATTAACAGCACGTCATTAACATCAAAGAGATGCAGCACACCAGGCACTGGAGGGATGAGAAAAGCTGTGGGCACTCCTGAGTGACACAGCCCTGTGGTGGCAATAATACCAGTCTAAGAGCTAGTATAATTTTTATATTCTTTAATTTCATTTGGTATCTATGCCCAGTTTAGAAACCAAACAAGACACTGGTTTATTAACCTGAAGCCACAAAATCAATCAACACCCAGGCGAGAAGAAGCGCAGCACAAACAAAAGGGCATTAGACCTTTAGAGCAGAAGTCAAAAGGATGAAGTTTATTCTCAAATAAAGTCATCTGGCAGAACTGAGAAACCACAGAGCTGCCTCCCCCCCGCAGCCAGAGTGTGCTCGAACCAGCTCCAGGGCAGACACCGTGGGCACTCTGATAACACCAGAGTCACTCCGTGAGGGGCAGCAACTCAGAACTGCCTTTTGATTCACCAGTTGGGATATTAGTCAAAGTTTAACTGTACTAGAAAGGTTTTCCTACTGATTAAGCGTTACAATTATTTCAACCACCACAATTAATACAGCTCTCTTTCACGAGAACCGTGTGGGACCACAGCGCTGTTTCTAAATTTAGACATTTTCCAGATCTTTCAGCACCCAGAAACTAAGTGCTTCTTATTTTAAGAAATTTCAGCACCAACACATCCTTCTCAAACTGATGCACAATATCCATCACTGAACGGGCATTAAAACTGATTTTTTGTACTACTTTTCCCCAAAACTTGCAGAAAACACTCATGCAAGAATTTCTTTTAGCTGCAAGATTTGAATGCTGAACTTAGATGCTACGCAAAGCAATAATGGGCACTTTAACATGCCCAATTATAAGTTTTTAAGCTTTAAAACCCCTTTTTCTTTGTTTTGTGCTTGCTTTCTCAGTAGTGATCAACAGTTGTAAAGAAAAACATGACATTCTGATCTCCAAGTCTTCCCATGCAAAAGAAGAGAGGAACTTATTATTTCATTTATGTTGGACTTTTAACTTTCCTTTATCATGTTTTATTTACAAGCTGCCAAAAACAGAGAGTCCACAGCCTGTACCAGTTTGGAATAAACAATAAAAGTAACCTGACAAACCCAGATTATTTCTTTGATGCAGTCCTTACTCTCTGTTCTGTTAAAAAACCAAACCAAGCCACGACAGAGCCCACACAAAGTCCCATTTTTTGGCAAGACTTTTTGCAGCAACTCAGAGAGGTCATTCCTAAGATGTGGAAGTGTCTCCCAAAATTAAACCCTGGAAATTCTCCCTGGAAATTCTCCCTGGAAATGTACTGGGCTGTTCAGGCTCTCCTGGCACGTCCTTCTTTATCGAGCTCAGCCTCACAACCTTCTGCTCCAAGAAACAGAAGATGCAGTGTCCAAGTACCTGCTTTGCCTCTGAGCTCTTTGCAGTGTTCCCAAGAAGCACGTTGGGAGGGACAAGTGAATTGGAGACCTGGACAACTGTTTTTTTCTGCCCAGGATCAGCAACCAAGTAAAAGGTCCCAACAAAACACCTTTACGTTCACCCAGAGATGATCAGAGTCCAAGTGGATGCACTCAGAGCATCAGCTGGCACGAGCAAGAGCTAAGCACACGCTCCTCAGTCAGGGAATAAATGGGATTTGAAATTGGAAAATGGTTCATTTATTCACACTACCCCACGCCCCAACCAACCCTCGACCCACTTCCAATTTAACCCCTTTCCGACTGCTCAGCTTGGCCTCTCCTGCCCTAAATGATCAATGCCTGAAATCCTCCCCCGTTTATGCCTTGCAGCAGGTTCCTTTTCATCTGGGCTGCAGCTTGCCCACAAAGCCACCCCTGTCTGCCTTCAATTTAAATTAAGATACAACAGCCTAATTAAGTCTGCGAGCTGGGCTATCAACCCAACCACATGAATACACAACTCTCCTTCCAGCCTCCCTTTTCCACAGGGAAAGGAGTCAGCAACTCTGCTCCAGTGTGCAGACACACAGATGTAACAGGAGGAAAGGCAGGAATGTTGTGGCTGGAATCAAATTATGCAATTTAAGGCAATCAAACCCATTTCTCTAAAGGCAGCCTGGAAGTCACGCTGGTGGAACACGCTCAGGGGTCTCAGTCATTTTGACAATTACTCTGTCACCAAGGAAAACTGTCTCCCCAGCAATCTTTGGCCACCAGAGGGTATTAATAGATGCAGATGTTCTACCTGAGCTCCTCAATAACCACTGAGAAAACACTACTCAGCCACACTGGGGCAGGGTGGGCACCCAGGTAGGGGGCTGTCCCACAGCACAGCCCGCATGGAACCCCTGAATAAGGAACCCACCTACCCTCTGTGGTGGCATTCTGGTGAGAAAGTCATTAATTTTCTGTCTGTGACAATCTGTGAGTAATTTTGGGGTCTTACCCAACCCGTCTGAGCTAAAGGAAGAATTACAACCTGGTTTAGTCCCACTGATAATCGCTGTAGATTTGAATATTCAAAATAATCTTTTGCCTGTATGAAATGACTCCTTACCCAGACTTGCAACTAAATCAGACTTCAGCTACAGAAGGGACAATTAGAAGTTTTCAAAATCCTGCTCCTACGTCCCTAGAGGGCTTGGGGTTTGGTGTTTTCCCCTCCCTCCCATTCCTCTGCCAGGGATTTGAGTCCTGACACAACACAACGACCCAGCAGAGGCAGCAGAAACCGTGGGCTCCCACTTTACCCCTTGAAGCTTCTTTTCTGATTCTGGAACTGAAATCTGATTGTTAGATGGAAAACAGAAAACCCCCGTGCTAACCACAACTCCAAGGTCTGCAGGAGTTGTTTGAGGCTGTTTCCCAGAGTCAGCACAGCTGGCTCCCAACAGGCAGAGAGAGCACTTTGGTGCTGGCAGAATCTCCCACCTGGCTCCACTTCTGTGCCCGTGACAGCAACACAGACACGGCCAGGGTCATCTCACACCCTCCCTGAGGTCAGTGCTGGGTAACCTGCAGCCATGGGCTGGTGAAGGAATCACTTCTTGGCAGAGGAAGGCACACAGAGCACGGTCAGGCAGCTTTGCCCAAAGCTCAACACACGCCCAGAGTGGAAATTCCACACAGAGGACAGAAACTTCCTAGTAAAACAGAAATTCCACAATGAGAAAAGAAATCCACTTCAGAGGCAGATGTTCAGAACTCTTCTAAAGCAACATGAGCATCTACAAGGGACGACTGAAGAAGCCAGACTGGTTTGGGTTTGGTGTTTGTGAACAAATTGCCAAATAACTCTGCTCTTGAGCCCTGGGTGCCCCAGCTGGTGCTGCACTGCCTGGCACCACACATCACTCTCTGCACTCTTTTATGGGCTCTCTTTCCATATGAATCCACACAAATTTCGTAACACAAAACTCAAAACTCTGCTGTGGGGAGAACTTGCTATTTCAACAGGTTGAAACGGGGGCAGTGAATCTGCCCAAACTGCTTTATATTGCAATGACATGGACAAAATGCACAGAGGGGCCAAATGCAAGGGGGATTCCAGGCCTAGGCCACAGAGTGGGCTTTAAAACATGTGACACGTCCTTTTCTAAGGGGGAAAAATACCCCAAACTCCAAACTCCTGCAGGGCCAGGCTAAAAGACTTGCAGCACAGAGGCAGAAGCACAAGACAGAAGCAAAGAGCAAGAAGCTGTTTTAATTTGGAAAAGGAATTAGAGAAAACAAATAAAAGAGGGATGTCATTTCAAAGGAAACTTCACGCAAGAGAGGCAGCACTTGCATCTGATGTACTGAAAGCTGCAAAAGAATTATTTATAAAGCCCAATGACACAGATTCCTCTTTTGCTGAAGAGACTAAGATAAGATGAGCCATTTGCTTTGACAGTTCCACTGTCGGCCTTTGGCATTCAGACTTTTGATGTCTGGAGTTGAAAACTAAACATTTTTAGATTCCAATTTCTTTCCGGGATGTTATCACATGAGAAGAAATAACCGAAGTTCAAAAGTTCAGGCCTGTCCATTCTCCACCTGTGAAACTGCTGAACATAATTAGCTGGGAAAGCACGTTTACCTGTCAGCGTGAGACCAAGAGGCTTCCCACAAACTGCAGGGCAAGAAAAGCTGACCAAAGTGCAACTGGTCCCTAACCAAGGCATCACACGAGGCTCAGTTCCCACCAAAAAGGCTCCCTGACCTCCCCTGCAAACCCAGGTGAAGCAAACCCCGCTTGAGTAGAACCCTGAACGCTTCACCCCCAATCTGAAAGTGGAAAGAATCCAGTGAGGTGAATCACGGTGATATCATCTCTGTAGCAATAAAGATAATCATGTGTGAAGTTTCACCAGAAAAGGGAGCGATGCTTGCAGGGTGTTATTTACCACTGTATTTCTGTCTACAACCACAGCACAGAAATGCAGCTGCGAGCTGCAAATCCAGCACAGGGTTTACAAAGCACACGGTCAAACAACCTGCTGGCAAAATGCTGCACTCTGGGGTGAGCTCCAGGTAACCAGCTTGATCCCTGACCACCACCTGGATGGCTCCTTGGAAAGAAAACTCCAGCTTTTGCAAGGATTACGTTGGGGAAATGAATGTTTCACACCGATTTGCAAGGAACTGCTATTTCACTGCAGCGAGGCAGTAAATCGACATGGATTCTGTCTTCCCAAATTTAACCTGCATGGCTAAATACCAAAGGCAGTTTTGAGGAATTAAGTGAAGAATACGTTGTGATGCAGAGCTGGCCACACCAACAGCCAGGATTCACTTCAGGAGGAGGAAGACCTTGCAGCTAAAAGGTGGTATCTGAGGGACCAGGGATGGAAGTCAGGCAGATTATGGTCAAGCTGATAAGCCGCCAGCAAAGCTGAAAAGCCTCCTCCAGGAGGCAGCTGCAGGTTTGTTTGGACGTTTGGAGAATGAACCGAGGCCAGGGTTACCTTCCCTCCACTCCTCTGCCTGCTGGGCTCTTCTCTGGGCCATCAGCCGGGCTCCCATGTTCCTGCGGCGCCGGGGCATCCCCTCTGCCCGCTCCTCTGCCTGGGGACGAGCCCTGCCCACTGCTGCTGCTGCTGCCACATTCTGCTGGTGTTCCTCATCGGCTGCAAAAAACAAAATATTCCTGCTTAATCTCACCATTTCGTCCGGTTTTCCCTTCTCAGCTGCCAAACAGCAAAGACCCCAAAGTCCCTTTTTGCCTCCCTTCTTAAATATTTTGATTTTTTAAAGTTTGATTGTCATTTTGTACTTGTGTAACTCAGAAGATTCATCTGATTGAAACCACAGAGCATGAACCCTGGAGAGTGGGATATGTAACTTTTTATACCTGAAACAACACCCGATGAGCAAATGAGGGTCACAAATTAATGCTGAAAGAGACACACTTACAGGGTAAGTTCATTCCACCCCCTGGATTTAAACTCCCACAAACACATGCAGGGGCAGACGGGACACCAAAGGCCACTATGGATCTTCCCTGCTTTTACTGCAGTTACTAATTAAGATCTGACAAACGAGGAATATCCTGACAGGAGCAGCTGGGAGGAAGGAACTGACCAGTTTCAGGGCTCAGCTCAGAAGTTTTCCTTAGAAAACTCCCCGCCAGGTTTTCTTTTTGAAACCTCCTGTTGCCACTAACTACACTAACCATGCCAAAACAATCAGATAATGGTGAAATATCACCATCCTCCACACCTGCTTTGCATATTCCGTTGATAAGCCCAACTGATATTTGTGGACGTTGTTACTTGCTCAATCCTGCAAAATATTAACTATTTAGCCTTAATTCAGGCAAATATTCAAATGGCCTCATGGAAAGCTGCAGAACTAGTCCTTTCCTTTGAGTCGGGGCACCTTTTTTTGTGCTTTGCTGGATTATCTTGTGCCCCAGCAGGAGCACAAAATGCTTTCTACACTCTGCCAGGTCTCCAGCATCCTCTGATCCAAAGAAGGCCTTCCTGAAGAAATTAATATTAACATATCTACGATCAGAAAATAAGCTTCACTATGACCACAGCTATGCAAGGATCAAAGGTGTGCCTGCAGCTCACCTCGGTGCAGCTCCAATCTTCAAGGCACCTGGCTTTGGGGCTGATAAGGGCACAGGAGCTCAGCACGGGCTGAAAGCAGAGCCATGGCACAGGATTTGGCCAGCAGAGCCCTGGTCTGCGATCACTGCCAGGGATCCCATCATTTGCTTCAAGGTTTGCCCAGTCTTATTCACAGCACCATGATGCTCATTTTGGGTGCTGTAGGTAACACTTGCCTGCAAAGGCAGAGCAGCACAACACTTACTGGGCACTGCTAAATGCCAGAGACACTCTGCAGGAACTTTTTATATAAATGTAATATTTTTCTTACTAAGTTCTTGAGGTACACTGCAATTTAAACTTTCAGCATCCTTTCGGCTGCAGAAGTCAGTGTGTCTCTCTCAGTAATTCCAAAGGTGGTCCTGCCCAGTGCATCATCAGCTGTGCAGTTCCAGCACTCATTCATTCTGGTTTTGGTTCCTGTTGCCCTGTGCAACAGAGACCGTTCTGCATTTTTGTGAAAGAGGAATCTATTTATAAGCCACGTATTTATTTCAAACTGCTGAGCTTAACCCTCACAGAGTGAAACGTGTGAGCCAAGCCCTCCTCTTCTCCCAGTTTAATTCTCTACAGGAGACTTGGTAATTCCTCAGAGTGACCAGTGTGAACAGGGCTCAGAGGGAAGTCAAACCCACCAAACCTGGCCCATGGCATGGTCAAACACACAAGGCAGTCGTTGGACTTGTCAGATCTCCACAATACTCACACAAACAAAAGAAGACACCCAGACACTGCGCATTATCATTTCATCTGAAAAAGATACGTTTTAATAACGCTTTTTTTCTTCCTCTCTCTTCCTAAAATATTTATACTGACTGAAGTTTCTTTTTCAATAGCACACAGTGGCTGGACACGGGCCCTGGTGGACAAGAAGACCAAAGGCTCTGGATTGTCCCAGCCCTGGTGTGTCCCACCCAGGGCAGTGCCCGTCCCTGTGCTGGCACTGCTGGGGCACCTCCAGCCCTGGGGGCAGCTCTGGGACCCCCAGCCAGGAGAGACCCCGAGGGGCTGGAGCGTGTGCAGGGAAGGGAAGGGAGCTGGGAAGGGGCTGGAGCAGCAGGAGGGGCTGAGGGAGCTGGGGGGGCTCAGCCTGGAGAAAAGGAGGCTCAGGGGGGACCTTGTGGCTCTGCAAGTCCCTGCCAGGAGGGGGGAGCCGGGGGGGGTCGGGCTCTGCTCCCAGGGAACAGGGACAGGAGCAGAGGGAACGGCCTCAGGTGGGACAGGGGAGGTTTAGATTGGATATTGGGAAAATTCCATCACTTAAAGGATTGTCCATCCCTGGCACAGCTGCCCAGGGCAGTGGTGGAGTCCCCACCCCTGGAGGGATTTCAAAGCCGTGTGGATGTGGCACTTGGGGACACGGGTCAGTGGTGGCCTTGGCAGTGCTGGGGGGAAGGGTTGGACTGATGATCTCAGAGGTATTTTCCAACCTTTTTGCTTCCCGGATTCTACAGCTTCTGTTTGCCAGGCATTCAGCTGGACAGGAATGTCAGTCCCTGCACTTCTGCCCATCCTTCACAGGAGGAGGAGGAGAAAATCATCATTTCCTCTGCTCTAACACACCTAGGCCTGGTCCTTCGGGGCTCAGTGACTCGACTACGTGACTCCAGACACACCATTTGTTGTGCCATGCAGAAAGTTAAGCCGTGCTCTGTCTCCCTCTGAACTGAGTCACTGACTGCACAGGGAGGGATGGGACCGGTGGCTTCACAGAACACAGAGGGTACACTTAAAAAATCACTTTGCTTTGATAATAACTCTCTCCGAGGTCGTCCCTGGTGGTTTTCACCCCCTCCTCCTGCAGCACAGGGTGAGGTTTGGCCCTGCACTTATCTGAACACATCTCTTCATTCCCCTGGAGCTGCAGAGGTCTCAGAAGTGTCACCCCGGGCTAACCAGATCACACAGAGATTAGTCACACAAGGACTAATTAGACTTGATACAGAGCCACCCGAGTGGAAATTAATGACCAGCATTACAGAGGTGAGACAAGTGATCCCCAAGCTTTGCAGAGTGACAGGCCAGGCTAAATTAATTAGATAAACCCCTCAAATTAACGGGCAATACAAACAAAGAAAATGAACTGTCTGGAAAATGCCCAGGGGTTCAGTGTGTATGTTAAGCTGTGCATTCTCCAGTGTCTGGTCCAGCCCTCCAAAGCCCAGGGAACACCTCTGTGCTGGCCACTGCAGCTCTGCCTCCACCTTCAAGAAGCATCAGTACCATGGAGAGATTATTTTATCTGACTTTTCAGCCAGTGCACCACAGCAGCTGTGAGACTGGTTGTGTCTCCTTCCTGAGGGGAGAGAGAGAGAGCTGTGCTCTGAAAGCAGAAATCCCTCCTAAACTGGGCATGAAGCACCAGTCGTGTCACTGCAAAGTAAAAATCTTTCAGAGCCCAGGCGTTTTAGGACCTGAATTTACACCCTCTGGGTAGAAATCTGCCCCTTCACCAAACATTGCAAACTTTCACTCGCTCGGAGCAAAAATATTTGTCTTGAGAAGCAACCCCTTGCCTATCACAGCATCTTATCTTTAGTTCTATCAGATAAGCAAGTCCAGCAGGGTGTCACCTGTGCTGGCACCGCAGAGCTCCACCTGCAGCTCCCTCACACACTGGTGCCACTCCCCACCCTGCTGGCACCACTCAGCACCTTCGGCCTTCATGCAAAAACCTGAGAAATTCAACCAGAAAGTGACTCAAAAAGCAACAGGTGGAAGTGTGCTTGGCTTCCCAAGGGAGGGGCTTTGGCCTCCTGCAGCTCATCACAAATAGATGTGTGAAAGCCAGAAATGCTACTGGGTTTTTTTTTTGTATTCTCAGCAGAACAAGTCCAGGCACGATCCTGCTGGAAACACGGTGCTGCTCCAAATGACCTTTAAAAAGCAAACACAAAAGGCACAGGATTTACCTCTTGTGACCCTTAGCTCCCTAAGGAAGGCAAGTGCTGAACATTTTAAAAAGGCAATTTCACATACAGTGAAGCTGCTGCCACAATCCCCAGACGTCAAGAGGAAAAGGTGAGAGCTCCCACCACTCCTCCAGGTCAAGGATCCCTGGTTTCAAGTGTTTCCATGTGGCAACACAGATTTACTGGCAGGTTTACTTCCATCTTCCATGTAAGAAGAAGGAATGGGAGAGCTCAAGACTAAATCTTGTAGATATTAAATCCACTACAGCCCCGGTGGGTTTGCAAAATAATTTCTGCTGCGTACAGAAAACAAAGTCATCCACACCAGCTGAAATTCTGTAATGGACTTTATCGTGACAGAAACCAGGATATTAAGGTAGAAATGATCTTAAAACCACAAAAAAAAAAAGCAAGACCAATGTGGACGTGTCAAAAAGTTAACTCTGAAAAAGAAGCTTCAAAACAATTAAATTATCCTGAATGTAAACTAACTTTAACCAAGTTGATCAAAATCAGTATTAAAGCTTCTTTTTTCTTTAATAATTCACACTACTTAAAACAAATGTTTGGGCTTCAATTTACAACTTTGAATGCTTACAAAGAAAATTCACTCTCACAAGCCCCACAGCCCCTGATTTATTTAAGCCAGAAGTTCAGAAAATGATGTATTTGTCCAGGAAATGCATCCCTAACTTTCACCAAAAGCTCAGCTCTAAGTCATTAGGAATCTGATGAAATTATATCACTTTCCAAGAGAAAGATTTAGACCATTTAGGTCTACATCAGTAGAGACGTGAGGGAAATGCATTGGAAAATTTAATTATTATCAGCAAAAGCTGCTTTGAACAGAGTTCTTCCCAGCAGAGTCTCGCACTGAATGACTGCTTATACTGGAGGTGTGGGTTTTTTTTTTTCCTCTTAATTAAAAATTATCAAAGCTACTCCCCCAATACAAACATCTAACCCCAAACCACCCCATATCCTCAAAACCTGTGGAGATACTGACCAGGAATTCAGTGTTTGTCCCGGCTAAACATCTTATTTGGAGACCTGGCAGCCCAACAACCTCCCTTGTCCTGCTGTGAAAGCACAACAAGGCTGATAAGTTCACAGCCACGTCTGACTTCTTCCCACAGCGCCCAACTGCCACCCACACGAGGTCGCTTCCACCTCAGTGGAACTGGCTGTGTTGTTCACGGGGGGAGGATTTCAAAGGTCTTTTCCAACCTAAAGGGTTCTGTGAGCTAACCCCGGTCAGCAGTGACACAGCGGCTGTCTGAGGGAGGGTTGGAAGTGCTGCATCATCCACCTGCACCAGGCAGGGTGGAAAAGGGGCAGAGGAGGGAGAGGGGCCTGCCCATCCTCGTATCTGACTGGCACATGAACCCAGGAGCTGCCAGGGAGCACCAGGGGGCTGTCACCTGTCACCTCACAGCTCAGTTCTGTCATGGCTTGCACGATGAGCCTCGGGACACACAGAATCCCAGGATGGGTCACGTTGGAAGGGACCAACAGTGGGGTGATCTGGTCCCACCTCCCTGCTCCAGCAGGGTCATCCCAGAGCACATGGCACAGGGTTGTGTCCAGAGGGCTCTGGAATATCCCCAGTAAGGAGACTCGACACTCTCTCTGGACAGTCTGGTCAGTGCTCACATTAAAGTTCTTCCTCTTGTCCAGGTTCCCTCTGGTGCCATGGCTGGGCCCTCCGAGCAGAGCCTGGTCCATGCTCCGGCAGTGACAGACACAGGGAGGTCCCTCTCAGTGTCCCCTCTAGAGGCTGAACAGCCCCAGCTCCCTCAGCCTTTCCTGCTCCCACAGATGCTCCAATCCCTCCAGCATCTTTGTCACCTTCCACTGGCCCCGCTGCAGGAGCTCCACGTCCCTGCCGTGCTGAGGGGAGCCGGACCCAGCCCTGCAGATGTGCCTGCCAGGGCTGGGCAGAGGGGCAGGATGCCCTCCCTGCCCTGCTGGCTCTTCCTGATGCCCCCCAGGATCCCACTGCCCTTGCTGGCACAAGGGCACACTGCTGGGCATGTTGCCCGCCAGGTCCTGCTCCCCAGCAGGTGCCCTGTGCTGGTGCCCGGCGTTGTCCCTGCCCAGGTGCAGGACCAGAACTTGCCCCTGTTGAAATTTCAGACAATTCCTCCCTGCCCATCCCTCCGGCCGGCCGAGGCGCCCCCGAGGGCCCCTCCCCGGCGTTGTGAACCTGCTGAGGAGGCACCGACCCCTCACGCAGGTCACTGGTGAACAGGCCGAACACCAGCGGGCCCAGTCCCGAGCCCGGGCAGTCACCGCTGGCCACAGGGCTCCAACCAGCCCCTGTGCCCGTCATCGCGGCGCTCTGGGGTCTGTTCTCCGTTTGCAGGACGGGGTTTGGGGACAGCTTCCACCCCCGGAGCGGGAACCCCATAGAGCCAGCTCTTCACACACTTCCAACCCCCCGCCCCTCACCCTGGGGCCGCCTCGCGCCGGGAACCCCCGCGGCAGCAGCACCGCCGGGCCTCGGTGCCACCGGGGGCTCCCACCCCGCGGCCTGGCCAGGGCAGGACCACCGGGACACCCTCGGGACCCCCCAAAACCCCGCCTGGATGCCCCCAAATCCCCTCGGGACCCCCCAAAATGGCGGGGTCCCCTCAGGGAGAGGCGCCCGGGGCGTGGCGCCCCCTGGCGGCTCCCGCGCGAACTGCCCGACCCAACTGAGAGCAGGGCCGCGCCCACCGGAACGGACCGGGGGGGGGCGGCGCTGGGGGGGGAGG
>VWZF01002257.1:36692-66433 GCA_013396755.1 Sclerurus mexicanus | reverse complement strand
GCGCTGCCTGTGGCGGCGCGGCGCTGGGTGGGGCAGGCGCGGCGCGGGGCAGCCCGCGGGAGGGGTCCTGGGGCGGGCGCTGAGGGAGGGAGAGGGGAGGGGAGGTGGAGGTAAAGCGGGAATTAAAGCGGGAATTGGCGGCGGAATTAAAATTTATGAGGGAAAATCGCCCGTCTGTGTGGTGAGGTGTCCGCCCAGCACACGCGGCGGGTGGTGCAGGGTGCGGAGGTGCTCAGCCGTGAGCCTGCACAGGGTCCACCCCAGGCGGGCCCTGCCAGGTGTCAGGGTGTCCCTGGCCGTGGGGAAAAGCTTAAGTTACACCGCTGAGTAACGTCTGCCTTCCGCCTGTGAGAAACAGAGTCTCAACCAAATGAATCTTTATAATAAAAGGTTTATTATAAGGTAAGAGCAATGCAGGCCTGGACACGAGGGAGAATCTCTGCTCCACCGACTCGTGTACCAAGTACAATGTGTGTCTGGCTTTATACATATTCGTTACATGGTATACATATGCATTTTACCCAGTGCTCCTTATATGGCTACAGTTAAGTCATTATTTTTACAACTGGTTAATTACTACATTACAATTTAGTGTCTTGATAACTTCCCACCATAATTCAGGTATTCCTTGATAAAGGGGTGACAAGGGGAATTTTAGGATTCAGTGTTTTGACAGATTCCCTATCATAATTCAGGTGTTCCTTGATAAAGGTTCAGGGAGGCTGGTGAGNCCTGTGAGAAACAGAGTCTCAACCAAATGAATCTTTATAATAAAAGGTTTATTATAAGGTAAGAGCAATGCAGGCCTGGACACGAGGGAGAATCTCTGCTCCACCGACTCGTGTACCAAGTACAATGTGTGTCTGGCTTTATACATATTCGTTACATGGTATACATATGCATTTTACACAGTGCTCCTTATATGGCTACAGTTAAGTCATTATTTTTACAACTGGTTAATTACTACATTACAATTTAGTGTCTTGATAACTTCCCACCATAATTCAGGTATTCCTTGATAAAGGGGTGACAAGGGGAATTTTAGGATTCAGTGTTTTGACAGATTCCCTATCATAATTCAGGTGTTCCTTGATAAAGGTTCAGGGAGGCTGGTGAGCTTACAACAGTTGGTTTTATTGTTTTATGAGGGTGCAATAAACCCGTTTGTTTCCCTACTGGCACAGATCACATCTGTACCTCTGACATGCCCTTAGGTCTCCTGAGTGTGGGATGAAGCTGGAGCTGGCTGGCTCAGCAGCGTGCCAGGAATGACGGCCTGGCCTGGCCTGGCCTGGCCCGAAACAAACGTGCCCCTGACAAAACTGGAGGGGCTGATTCTGAGCTGGCCCCAAGGCAGCTGTCTGATGTAGTAATCTGGTGGAATTTGGTGGAAGTGTAGGAAAGCAAGGTGCCCAGAGGAGCTGGGGGGGCTCAGCCTGGAGAAAAGGAGGCTCAGGGGGGACCTTGTGGCTCTGCAAGTCCCTGATGGATCCAGGGGAGGATTGGGCTCTGCTCCCAGGGAACAGGAACAGGAGGAGAGGGAACGGCCTCAGGCTGGGCCAGGGGAAGTTTGGGTTGGATATTGGGGAAATTCCTTCCCAGAAAGGGTGGTCAGGCCTTGGAAGGGGCTGCCCAGGGAGGTTTGGAGTGCCCATCCCTGGAGGTGTCCAAGGAATGACTGGATGTGACACTGAGGGCTCTGGGCTGGGGGACGAGGTGGGGATCAGACACAGTCTACTCGATGGGCTGGGAGGTCTTTTCCAACCTAAATAATTCCGTGATTCATTTAAAAATCAGATTTACATTGATGTGTGCAGAGCCAGTGCTGATGGGAGGGCTTTGGCTTTAGACTGGTCGTGTTTCAGGCTGATCTAATGTTGATTTCCAGCCAAAAGGAGGATTTGCCTCCTCTCTCTCCCTTGTGCTGGCATCAGTGCTCCCTGCAACGGGCCAGAGCAGGCAACTGATTCATTTTTTTCCCCTTTTTTTCCCCCTGGATCTGAGTTTTAAATCAGAACAAGTCGCAGCACAGAGGGTGCAGGAACTTGCAGCTGGGGATGGAGAACAAACATCCCCCTTTGGATGGTCACCCACTGTTAGATCAGAAACCATTTTTCAGGCTCTGCCCCAGCCCTGTGAGTGAGGAGGGAAGTGATTTGGGTTTTTCCCGTTCTCACTTGCTTTGTGGTTGTGAAGTTCTGGCTGATCAAAACCTTTCTTGCTTCAGAAATGCCTTTAGTGTGGCCATTTGAAGCACTCGTGGTGGGGGAAGTGTTTTAATAAATTGAAAATGCAAATTAGAGGCTGTGGGAGTCTAAACGCACTCAAAAGCCCTGTTGTAGCTCATTAGCCACTGTTGGGGACTCCACAGCTGCCTGTGCTGTGTCAGGAGCTCGAGAGGAATCCAGGGCTGTGCCACAGGGGAAAAACAGCTTTACTGAGAGGTTTGATAAATTTTAGCAATGGAGAAGGTGGGAAGGTGGGAAATTCTCAAAAAGGAGACGAACTGCAGCCTGAATGCTTTACTGCAATGTTTTGTTTTAGCAGTAGTCTTTCAAATCTTTTTTTGGAAATCATTCATGGAATGCTTTGTGTTGGAAGGAACCTTAAAGCTCATCTAGTTCCACCCTCTGCCATGGGCTCCTTCCACCAGCCCAGGTTGTTCCAAGTCCCATCCAACCTGGCCTTGGACACTCCCAGGGATCCAGGGGCAGCCACAGCTTCTCTGCCCAACCTGTGCCAGGGCCTGCCCACCCTCCCAGCCAGCAATTCCTTCCCAATATCCCAGCCAGCCCTGCCCTCTGGCACTGGGAAGCCATTCCCTGTGTCCTGTCCCTCCAGGCCTTGTCCCCAGTCCCTCTCCAGCTCTCCTGGAGCCCCTTCAGGCACCAAAAGGGGCTCTCAGGTGTCCCTGGAGCCTTCTCTTCTCCAGGTGACCCCCCAGCTCTCCCAGCCTGGCTCCAGAGCAGAGGGGCTCCAGCCCTGCAGCATCTCCGGCCCCTCCTCTGGACTCTCTCCAGCAGCTCCACGTCCTTGTGCTGTTGTTCCCAGGGCTGGGGCAGCTCTGCAGGGGGGTCTCACCTGAGGGGGCACAGGGGCACAATCCCCCCCTGCCTGCCCTGGGGGACCAGCCCAGGGCACGGGGAGTTCTGGGATGGGGCATCTCCAGCCTCTCACCCAGCAACACCCCCAAGGCCCAAAGGCAGCACCCCTTTGTTCCAGGGTCCCTTTCTGTCTCGCAGGTTGGTCCCACACTCACTGTGTGCAGAGAGGATGTGTCCTGTGGTGACTTTTGAGGCACAAGGAGAATGGTGCCTCTGCACAAGGAAATTAATTATGAACTGGAAATTTCCCAGTGGTTATTTTCAGGGTACTCCTCAGTCAATGGTTATTTTATCTTGTTTGTAATGGTCAGGATTGCTTGTAAAAATAAAACCTGACTGACAAATGTTTCATTTTCTTCTCCATCCTTGCCTGCAAGTTTAAGAAATGGTGTCTCTTTAATGAGTGTTCATGTACTGGTTTGGGCTGGGGTAGAATTAATTTTGTTCAGAGTAGCTTGTGAAGGGGCTGTGTTTGGATTTCATAAAATCATTTAGCTTGGAAAAGCCATCCAAGATCAAGTCCAACCATTCCCCCAGCACTGCCAAGGCCACCACTAACCCATGTCCCCAAGTGCCACATCCACACAACTTTGAAATCCCTCCACGGATTGGGACTCCACCACTGCCCTGACAGGGATGGACAACCCTTTCCATGTACAAATTATCCCAATATCCATCCTAAACCTCCCCTGGCACAGCCTGAAGCTGTTTCCTCTCCTCCTGTATCTTTGTCACCTGGGAGAAGAGCCCGACCCTCACCTGGTTCCAACATCTTTTCTATTTCACTTCCTTAAAATCCATTCTGTTTAGAGAACGCACTGAACTTTTGAAAAATACCATGTGCTCTCGGGTTTGAGCGTTCTGTAGTCCTGTAACACTGCCAAAACCTCAAGAGATGCCTCCAGAAAGAAGCCATATTACAGAAATTCTACTTTTTATTGAGTTGGTTTAACTCTGCTGTAATCTGTGCCTTGCTTTGGCTAAAGCAGATGTGGAGAAGTTGGAGGTTCCCAGGTCCTGTTTGTCATCCTCCAGCTGATGGCCCTGCCCTGCAGGCAGCACACACTTGTGTGGGTGATGAGTATTTTATTTGCTTGCATGGTCCTTGTGGCCTTTAATAAGGAGCTAATATTAATGGTGGGATGTCACCTGCTCCTCTCTGGGCTCCAGAGGGAGCACATGAGATTTTCCTGTAGGTGTCACCAATATCCCGTGCAGAAACTGAGCTTCAACTGCAGAGGCACGGCGGAGCCTGGGATGCTCAGGTCACTTTGGTGACACACCAGAGTCTTCAGGAACGCTTGACATCCCTTGGGGTGTATTTCTCAGAAGCCTTTTTGTGTTTTTCCTGATTTAGATCTGAACAAATCCCTCTGGTTTCCTTAATAACCATTTGTGAATTTGGGAGGATTTTGAGGCTGACTGCACCAGGACATGGGAAAATGTGTGTGAAGGCTGCGATGAGCTGTGGGTGGTGATTGAGTTCAGTGACGGCTGCTGGAGCGTGACTTGTCCCACTCAGTCTTAGAAAAACTGCACTGTGGTGGGACCATGAAATCATGGAATGGTTTGGTTGGAAGGGACCTTAAAGGCCATCTCATTCCACCCCCTGCCATGGGCAGGGACACCTTCCACCAGCCCAGGGTGCTCCAACCTGGCCTTGGACACTCCCAGGGATCCAGGGGCAGCCACAGCTTCTCTGCCCAACCTGTGCCAGGGCCTGCCCACCCTCACAGGGAAGGATTTCTCTCTCATTTCTAATCTAAATCTACCCTTCTTTATTTTAAAAATGCTCCCCCTTGTCTTAGTAACTGTAAGTCCTTAATCGCAGCAATCCATTTGCAGACCTGTGCAATTTCCCCACCCAGCGTGGGGGCAGCACCTGATCCTGGTGCAGGCAGATTTGAGGGAAAGTAGGTGTCTTTCCAATTTATTCTTTATTTTGACCAAATGGCACATTCTCCCCTCAAACTCCTCATTGTATACAGGAATTAATATAGAGTTATGGAGTCATTAAGGTTGGAAAAGCCCTCTGAGATCACTGAGTCCAACCATTCCCCCAGCACTAACCCATGTCCCCAGGTGCCACATCCACACTTAAAATCCCTTTAAATTTATATCCCACCAGGGCTGGAGGCACATCCACTTGTGTGAGGATCCTCACTCCTTTGTCCCAGAAGGAGAACCCATCCAGCTGGCAGAGGGCTGCATTTGGATTCAGGGATTCACGGCGGTGTCACGGATCGAAGTCCGGTTAATGAGACTCTAAGTAGAGGCAATTCACCTTCATCTCTGCTAATAAACTAAGTGCATCCAGGAACTGAGTGTATCCTGGGCCCTGTGGCCAACTGGCACAAAACTCCCTCTTCCACTCTTGTAAACTTGCCTTCCCTTCCAGGAGAGGGTGGCTGGATGCAAACTCCCTGCTGGGAGCTGTTCCTGGACTGGTGTGTGCCTTGAGCCCTGCCTAGGAATGATCCAGGAGAGCAGAGATGGGCACCTGACTTTATGCAGGGAAACTTTCTAAACCACTTTCTCTCATGGATGTCCTTCCCAGTGCCTGGGCACGCCTGGATTTACGGCACGGCTGGAATCTTCAGGTAACAGAATGTATTTACAGGGACAAATAATGCAAGTGCTGCCTGCCAGCTCCCTCCCACTTGGATGTGGACCTCTGGCATCCTTCCAAATATTCATTTATAAACGTGCTAGTGAATGAGAGCGTTTCTGGATCTGCTCCTTGGTGCCAGTGGGACGAAGCACCTTCCAGGAAGCACTTGGTGGATTGCAGGCTCAGACTCTGGGAGGTGTCTGACTCAGGGTGCAGGTTATTTAATAGTTGCAGGGCAATTAACCAGTTACTTAAATGTGGGGTGAGCTCCACCCAGGACCTCTGTGCACCATCTGGAGCTCAGCTCCTCCCCAAATCCTCTGAAGAAGCTTGTGAGACCTGTCCTGGTCTGTTCAGACCCTGCTGCTTGCTTCCTGCTGCTCTACTTGGGTCACTTGTTGTAAGAGAAATAAGATGGTCTATTGTTTCTTGAGAGAACTTTCAAAATTACCTTAAAGGAGGACTTTAAATACAAGTAATGGTCACAATCAAAGTAGAGTCCTAGTTCTTGAATACAAAACTGCAGAATTAAGACATGCATGAAGATGGGGCAGATGAAAACGAGGTCCTGCTTGTGTTGGCCTCTTGTTCCAGAGTCCCTGAGGGTTTTTTACAAAGGGAGCAGTTTGTTCAGGGCTCTTCCTCAAGAGCAGAACCACAGCCCTGGGTTTCTGTGTCCTGTACACTCCCAGGTCGCTGCTGAAAGTCCTTGCCAGCTTGTTCCAGGGCTTGACAACCCTTCCCATGAAGAATTTTTCCCTAATGTCCAATGTAAACTTCCCCTGGTGCAACTTGAGGCTCTTTCATCTCGTCCTGTCAACTGTTATGAGTGAGAAAAGCCCAACGCCCACCTGGCTCCAGCCTCCTGCCAAGGAGTTGTAGAGGGCAGTGAAGTGCTGTAGGTTTGGAGGCTCAAAACCACTGTGAGGTGATTCCCACTGTGTTGTGTTTCATGGCAGCTCATTCCTGCTCTGAAGGTTTGAGTGTCTGCTCTGTTTCTGCCCCAGCTTTATCTGAGTGATGCCGGGAGTGGGACTTGATCAGGTAAATGCCTCTTTGACATTAGAAGCTGGGGGAGGATTTGAAACAAATAATGCCAGTAAAGATATAAATCTAAAATAAACCAGCCAGGCTAAGGATTTACTTGAGAAGGTCTTCAGAAATATTTGGAGATGGAGGCTGCTGTGCTAATGGGGATTAAAGAGAAAAATAGTGGGGAAGTGAAATCCCTACAACTGAAATTCAGAGGCTTTCCTCTCTGTGGCCGCAAACCCAGAACCTTTCAAAGGCTCTTTGGTGAGCAGTGGAGCCACACAAGGTGGTGGGTTTGGATGTCCCTGATGTCAAGCAGTGCTGTCCCAGGTTAATTCCTTCACCACCTGGTTCAGACCGTGTGGCTGTTACTACATCGCTGCATGTGGGTGACTTTGCAGCAATTCATCTGCATGTTTTCTTCATCTCTGTTGGCTGTGAACTATTCCAAATGACTCCTAACCAGTGTGTCTTTGGAATGGACACATGCCTAGAAAAGACCTGTTGGAGTCCCAATCCCTGGGGGTCTTCAGGGAATGACTGGATGTGGCTCTCAGTGCTCTGGACTGGGTGACAAGGGGGGGATCAGTCACAGGTTGCACTGGATGATCTCGGAGGTCTTTTCCAACCTAAGTGATTTTGTGATTCTGGGATTCTAGTCAGGGAAATCATCCTTGGGTAACTCCATTGGGCTCATCTGAGCGTGGCCCCAGCACCAGGCAGGTGACTCCTCTGTGCCTGGCATTCTGTAGCTGAAACTAAAAGATAATAAAAATATTGTCTTTCTGAGCAAAATCAGTCGTGGGAAGGACAACCATCCTACACACCGCAGTGGTGGTGATGTTCAGAGGTTGCTGTTGCTCTGGGTATCTCACTCAGGGCTGCTCTGCCTGCCCAGCTCTCCCCTCTCCTCCCGTGCTGGCCGAGCTGTTTGTCTGGAGCCTTAATGACTTCCCTGTACCTTTTCAAAATGTAAATTGTACCCAATTTCCAAGTCATTAGTGCAGAAGTCTGTCACTGCAGCCCTGCTTTAATTTCACCTGTCCCTTCCCGTGTTTCCATTAGACACAAGTTAATTAAAGTTTATTTGGTTCGTGGCGCTGTCAGCTCTGTTTGGAATAAATGTCCCTCAAACTCTGTGACTCTGCTGACAGCGCACGAGCAGCCACCAGAGCTGGATGATGAGGATTTCCAGCACAAATTAACAAAGAACTGTTCTCCTCTCTCCACATATCCATGGGCACGAAGAGAAAAGAAAACCAGAGATGCCAAAATACAGTTTGGTTTCTTTTCTGGATGTAGAGCGAAGGGATGCAGTTGTTGGAACCCAGCAATACCTCCCTCAGGTTGTCCCAAGAGACTGATGGGGATTTGCACCTGGAATGCCGTTACTGGTGGAGGTAAGGCTTTTAGCAACAAAAATCCATGTTTTCAGCCAAGTTACATAAATCCAGCGTGCTTTAGTTGGAGTGCAAACTCCGCTCAATGGGAACGTTGCTCACCATTTCACATCCTGGTGTCGGCATGTGCAGGTTGAGTCAGAGGCTACATTTCCCTTTCTGGATGCAACACAGGAGAAAGTGTTTTTATTGTGTCCTGGCTGGAGGCTGAATTGTGGTGGTTGTTTCTGGGGCAAAGCTTCCCCTCCTCTAATGGGTTGCCCAGAGAAGCTGTGGCTGCCCCTGGATCCCTGGAAGTGTCCAAGGCCAGGTTGGACGGGGCTTGGAGCACCCTGGGCTGGTGTAAACTGTCCCTGCCCATGGCAGGGGGTGGAACAAGATGATCTTTAATGTCCCTTCCAACACAAACCATTCAGTGATTTTATGATTCTGTAATTCTAAAGGCATTTCCCCACCCTTCTCAGCATCCCTTCACTTGTTCCTTCCTTCTGTGCTCATGAGCAGATGGTGGAATGGGCCAGGGAATCAATCCTGGCTTCTGATAACCTTTATATCACCAAAAGATGTGTCTGTGGAACAACAGCATTAGAAATACTGGTGTAACCCTACAGTGGGCTGTTTATCTGCCTGAGTTCATCTCCCTCTCAGACCTCTTTGGTGGGTCTGGCCAAGCCCAGGTCCTCTCTCTCCCTGCCCTAGTGATGCCAGACTTCTCTGCACTTCATGTCTTCAGTCCTGAATATGAACAACTTGGCCAGCTGAGGTCTTGCCTTGAGCATTGCACCGAGGGAATGTCCAAATGAGCGTGGTCGGGAGGCTGGAGCACATGGCAGAACCACAGAGTCCTTACGGCTGGAAAAGCCCTCCAAGATCATCCAGGCCAACTGTTCCCACAGCACGGCCAAGGCCACCACTAATCCATGTCCCCAGGTGCCACATCCACACGGTTTTTAAATCCCACCACTGCCTTGGGCAGCCTGTGACAGAGCTGGACAACTCTTCTGGTGAAAAAATTCTCCCTAATGTCCAAACTAAACCTTTCCTGGTGCAACTTGAGGCTGTTTCCTCCTGTCCCTTGTTCCCTGGGAGCAGAGCCCGACCCCTCTGTGCTCCAGCCTCCTGTCAGGGAGTTGTAGAGAGCAAGAAGGTCCCCCCTTGAGCCTCCTTTTCTCCAGGCTGGACATAAGAGGAGAGGAAGAGCGACCTGACTTGGTGTGACCTGCAGTGGGGAAACCTAATGTCTCTTTTCAGCTTCATAATTAAGGTTATGGAGAAGGGAGAGTCTGATCCTTGCAGAGGTGTGTGATGAAAGGAGGAGACGCAACAGGCATAAGCTGCAGGAAGGAGAATTCCATAATGAGATCCAAGGAACAATATTTTCACTGTGAGGATGCTGAAAGGCTGGACCACCGACCCAGAGAGGTGGGAGCGTTGCTACCCTTGGAGGTGTTCAACACTCACCTGGACAAGGCACCTTCCAGCCTGAATTTTTTATGCACTTCTGCGAATTGCCATGAAATAGAGCAGAAGGAATTGTGTGTACAAGCAGAGATGAGTTTGGATGCAGGATGCACAGCCCCTCCTTATCTGCCTCTGAAATAACACGGCTCCGTTCGGCAGCTCCACGCTGACATCAGGCCAAGAGCTGCACAAGCTGCACCAGGGACCAGGAATATTTGCTTTTCTACTCAGCCTGTGTGGAGAACACAGATAACTCTGAGAGCAGCAAGGCTACTTTCATCTCCCTGGAGCTAATCCAAATAGATCACATTGCTGGAGGAAGTTGGGGGAGAGCAGGAGAAGACAGAGTATCTTTATTT
This sequence comes from Sclerurus mexicanus, assembly GCA_013396755.1. Classification (NCBI taxonomy): domain Eukaryota; kingdom Metazoa; phylum Chordata; class Aves; order Passeriformes; family Furnariidae; genus Sclerurus; species Sclerurus mexicanus. Next base: position 56,466 of record VWZF01002257.1, on the reverse strand, counting down.
AAAAATAAATTAAAGAAATCCTTAAAATCAAAGCACTTAGCAGGGGTCTGGCAGGAGCAGGAGGCACCGTCCTTGCTGCTGCTGAATTTAGTGCCTGTGTTATATGTCTGGACCGAATTTCCTTCTCTCTCCAGTAAATCCTGGTGCTCCTACCTGGTGTTAGTTGGGCAGTGCGGGGAAGGGAACAGAGCAGTTGTCTCTGCTGCACCTGCTCCATGGATAACTGGGGGAACATGGAATTTTGGGACAGGATTAGAGACTGGATTAGACTCAGTGTAATCTAGTTCCTTGCTTTCTCTGATGAGTGACACAGCGTGTTTTCAGAAGTCATTTTAAAAGCTGCACAAAAGGCTTCAGAGGAAAAATCATCTTTCTGATGTCCCTTCCCCCAAAATACTCCCTCGTCTGCTTTCCTTGAAGGATCAGCATTAAAGAAATCAGGAAGCTTTCCAAGAGTCTCTGGAAGGCTGTGAGTTGCTGGAGCTGGTGTAGACCCACAGTGGTTTATAGGGACAAGTGGTTGGGGTTGACAGAGCCCCCTGGGATGTGGGAACAGCCAGGGGAAGGCAGATGGGATCCCCAGGGAGGTGGGAAATGGATAGAACAGATACATGGCCAGGGGTACCAGGGGTGTTTTGCTGCCTTGGTGTGTTTGACATGTGCAATGGGCATTGAATCATGGAAATCTGGAGCTTTTAAGGTGTTTGACTTCCATGATCCTGGGGGTTCCTTTCCACTTCAGGATGTTCTGTGATATTCTAAAGGAAAGGGCAGGGAAGCCCAGGCAAGAAATGTTCTACCAAAGCAGTCAGGAAAGCATTTTGCAGGGACCTCTCTCTGCTGGCATCTGTCTCCAACAGAGGTCAAGATACTCATAAATGACCTGTGCTCTGGGTTGCAGATCCTAAAGTAGCTAAACTGGATCCCCTGGGAGAGAAATGCAAATCCAGTAATCCCATAAATGAGATTCACTGAATTTCATCTGCCACTAGCAACCAGATCATAGAGTCCTGGAATGATTTGGGTTGGAAAGGATATTAAAGATGATTNGGGGGTTCTGGGCTGTGAGTGCCCATGGATAGAACGTTTTGAGCTTCCTGTCCACCTGCACCCCCAAGTCCTTCTCAGGACTAGTCTCAGTTCTCTGCTCAGCCTGTATTTGTGCTTGGGTTTGCCCAGACACAAGGAATTTAAAGGAATGCCTCCTGTAAGTGAAGAGGAGGGTGTGCAAACCTTGTGAACGCCTATGGGAATCAGGAAAGCAGCCGTTCCAGCCACAGCCCCTGGGGCTCCCACATCCTCCATTCTCTTCAGGCACTTCCCATCCCGTTCCTGGGCATTACCCCAGCTTTGACCTGGGCGTAAAATGAGCTCAGTGTGGGTGCTGGAGGATTTCATGGATATTAATGAATCCATCAGGTGGTGGGGACAGGTATTGTCTTTAGTGCCATTAACTCAGGGCTTGAGGATGAATCGATGGCCAGAGATGACTGTCCAGGTTACTTTGTCTTCTCTTTGATTTAAGCACTGTATGATTAGTCCAGAGCTCGAAAATGATGCTATAAAACACTGTGCTGTCCATTTTAATGGATGGCCACTGGGAGGACCTAGTGGAAGATTTCCAGTACTCCTGTTTCCATAGAAAGTGTGCAAAGGTGCAAGGGCTGTCTAGAATCTCACCTGTTTGCCCCAAATCAGCGTCATGTGTACTGTTGCATTCCTAAAATTTGGCTGGGTGCTTGAAAGCCACCCCTGATGGCACACAGGATGTTCATCCCTGTCCCTGTCACATAAAGGGTTTCCTTTATGCCTGACCTAAATCTTCCTGCAGACAATGTAAGCCCAATATCATCACCATTCCATAATGAATATTCATTATCTTCTGTAATGGCATAACGAAGGTCAGTGTTCTTTAATAAGAGAGAAGAAAGGCACACAGGAGGTCCATTTAATAACAGAGGTGACTGGTACATAAAGCAGGGAGATATTATAATTAATATCTCAAGAGGGGTAATGGGCAAAGGAAAATCCTGGCAACCAGTATGAAGGGATGCCGTGAAGTTTGAGCTTCAAGAAGTTAAAAAAAGCTTTGACTGAAGTTAATGGAAATTCTGCCTGCATAAGGAACACAGGTGGAAAGGAAAATCGGCTTATTTTAATCAAAGCAAGAGGAAAAAAACCCTAATTTAAATCAGTCCAAGTGATTGCAGGCTTAATTCTCTGCCCTTATTAGACTCTGCAATCCTAACCCTACAGTCCTAAGAGATCTCTTTACATTGGAGACGCCGGAATTTGATTTGTATGCACAATGACCCTCTCCAAGTGATACAGAAAACTCGTCCTCTCTCGGTGGGGTGGCTTTGGAGTCGAATCTGCTGGTAAAGAGGATTATATTGACACTGTCATTATATTTCTTGGGAAAGGTGATGGGTGGGAAGTGTGTCCCCCCAGTCAGTGTTCTCTGGTACAGGGGCCTGGGGTGCTGAATAATTGCTGTGGATGGAAGGAGGAGGAGGGTGTTTTGCTCCTGTTCTGAGCTGGAGGGGAAGCAGTGATTGAAGCACCTTGGCTATGAGGAAAGGCTGTGAGAATTGGGATTGTTCAGCCTGGAAAAGAGAAGGCTTTGGGGTGACCTAATTGTGGCCTTCCAGTGCCTAAAGGGGCTTCAAGAGAGCTGGAAAGGGACTTTGCACGAGGAACTGGAGGTATGGGAAAAGGGGGAATGGCTTCAAATGGAAAAAGAGTAGGTTTAGGTTGGATATTAGGAAGAAATTCTTCCCTGTGAGGGTGCCGCAGGTTGGGCAGAGAAGCTGTGGCTGTCTCATCCCTGGAAGTGTCCAAGGCCAGGCTGGAGCAACTGGGGCTAGTGGAAGGTGTCCCTGCCCATGGCAGGAGGGTGGAACTGGATGATCTTTAAGGTCCCTTCCAACCCAAACCGTTCTGTGATTCTATGATTCTATATCAGTATTTCCAGAGTAGAATTCTGGAGATATCTTTAAATGCATCAGAGTTTGGAAAACCACATGGTCCTGGAAAAGCCACGTGCAATAGCTCGGGAAGGAAGTTAGAGCCCAAAGTGATGCTGAGCAGAGTGGCTGGACACAGATCTTCTGGAGTGACCACACGGGTGTTGTGTGGAGAACCTCTGCTTTGGAGCTCTGCCCTTGCTCCAGTTCCTGGGCTGCTGGGTGGGTTTTGCTGAGGGGTCTGTGCAGAGGCTTCTTGCCTCTCTCTAGGATTTGTTCATGGCAGGTGGTGATCACACACCTGCCTTCTTTTCACGCCTCTTGCCTTTCTGGACACTCATGTCTCCTCCATTCTGCTGGAAGTGCAGAGCAGGAGCCCAGAACTGAAGCACTCAGGCATAGCTGTGTGGAGCCAGTAGGTTTATGGAGATTAAAAAGGAGGGAGGGGAAAGTAAATCAGGAAGTGTTTACTTCATTAAAAAAAAAATTCCCAAAACATCATAATTAAAAAAAAAAAAAATTAACCTCACCCCTTCAGATTTCTTTTCCTCCCTTCTGCAATTTTTATCTGCTCCAGAAAAGAGAGAAACGAGGGAAAGGATGCCAAGAAGGTGTTAGTTTAGAAAGCCCTGATAAAAAGCCCTAATTTACCTTGGTTTTAATGGGGTTCAGCCAAAATTCCTCCCAAGACATCACTGTAAGTGCATTCCTTTTCTTCCCATTTCGCTTTTTTTTCATCACAGAAATGACACAGACGGAGAGGTTTGAACCAGCCAATTCCCATGAATAAGTGGAGGAGAGACCCCATTTCATCCTGGCAGTGCTTCTGGAATCGGGGCCAATTCATTAGCCAGAGATCTCTGCATCCCTCAGCAGAACAGCGTGTTCTCCCTGCCCTGTGATCTCCTTCTGCTCTCCCCTCTCCCACCACGGAGGTTGGTGCTTGGAGGGGACAGCCTTGGGGAGCTGCAGCCTCAGCGCAGCTGATTCTTACCCTGATGTATTGACATATATTTGTCTTAGCAAAGATAAAAGGTTGGCTTTTGCAAATCTTTTTATTTTTCGCCCCTCCCATCCACCTTCTTCCCCATCTACAGAAAACATCAGGCCCTGGGGGGGTTCAGCCAAAAAAGAAATGGAAATACCCTCGTGTGTTTTGGAGTTATCTTGCTGGGGGAGGTTTTTTTGGGGGGGTGTTGTTTAATTTTTGCTTCGTGGGTTTGGGTTTTTTTTTTGTTTGTTTGATTTGGAGTGGTTTGGTTAGTTGTTTTGTTGTTGTTATTTGGTTGGTTTGGTTTGGGCTTTTTTTTTTTTCCCAACAGAACAGTAAAAATAACCCTGAGAAGTGGAGCTGAGAGCTCATATTCCCAAAATCAAAACATCAAAAGACCATTTTGCTTCCCCTCATCCCTGTCCCTCTGCAGCCTTTGGTTGGTCCTGCACTGCCAGCCCCAGCCCCACTGTCTCCTGGTGCCAAGCAGTGGTGCCCAGCCAAGGACTGGGAAAACTGGGCTTGGAGGCTTCCCCAGTGATGGATTTTGCTGCCATCCCGTGGTCATTGCCCTTTGAGGCCACTCAAGGTTTGATGGGCTCCTTGTCTGCCAGTGGGATCATGTTTCCATCTGTAGGTACTCCAGGGTTTTTAAAGGATCATAGAACTGTGAAATCTCCCGAGCTGGAAGGGACCCCCAAGGACCATCCAACCCAACCCTCAGCCCTGCACAGACACCCCAGCAATCCCACCCTGTGCCCCAGAGCATCATCCAAACCCTTCTGGAGCTCTGGCAGCCTCGGGGCCGTGCCCACTGCCCTGGGGAGCCTGGGCAGTGCCCACCACCCTCTGGGGGAAGAGCCTTTTGCTGAGATCCCACCTGCCCCTGCCCCGGCACAGCTCCAGCTGTGCCCTGGGTGCTGTCCCTGTCACACGGAGCAGAGATGGAGCTGCCCCTCTGCTTCCCCTCATGAGGACGAAAAGGATACAGGCAGGAATCTACAAAGGCCCCTTTGCTGATGGACAGAGCCAGCCCCTTCCAGAGCCGCTGATGGAGTTGGGAAATCTCTGCTCATCCATTTCTCCCACAGGTTATCTCTGTGGCACTGGGCAAGTCGCTTAACCTCTCCCAGCTTTTCCTTTGGCTCTGGACAGAGGACAAACATCCATGTTCCTGCTCTGGTGAGACCTACTGCTTTAATTCAACAGAGCTTGGGTGTGAACCTTCACCTCCCCAACACAGCCTGGGTCAGAGGGAAGCAGAACATTACAGCAGGACTTGGAGAAGAGGAGCCATTGCCACCTCCTGCCTCATGAGAGGACTTAAACACCTCCTGCATTTTGGTTCAGGTCCCTTAAATGAACTCTTGGCAAGAGCCCAGGATGGGCTAGGAGCTCTCACACCAAACAGCTTTGTGCAACCCACGTCCGATGAGGTGTTTCTGTGTCCTCTGGGTCTCTCTGTGCACTGCGGTTCTGTTCTTCAGCAAACTAACCAGGGCTGGTTCTTTGGCTTCAGGTCCAGCTGACCTCCCTCACGCTTCTCAACCCTCACAACCCCTAAATCCTGCGTGGACATCCCAGGGGAACCGATCCCCCGGCTCCAGCATTGCCACTTCAGCGGCTGTGCCGTCGCTTTGCAGTCGCTGCTTGAGTGACTGCTGGGGATGTAGCGTGTCAGAGCAGAGACTCCACAAAAAGCAACATGTTCTGGATGCAGCACCATATTTCAGCGGTGAGGATCGTTCTGTATTCCCATCTGCTTTATTTTAAGCAGCTCCAGGGATGGAAAGAGCCACCTTAAGAAAATACAGCCAGTGCTATCCCGCTCCACCCGCCCACGGGCTGACAGATTAAATCTCGTTTTTCTTGTGCCAGAGTCTTGCTCACTTGTTTGTCATTATCCGGAGTTTTGTTAGGCTGTGCTAAAAAAACAAAATCAGCAAAACAGAACTTTTTTATTTATTTTTTTTTTTTTAAATAGAAGCGAAGTCAGGGGTGGAGAAAGTGCAGACGCTCTTGGAGAGCAGCAGAGCAGGACTGGTCTGATCCTGCCAAGGACATGTGGAGGGAAAGCTCTGGAAGAGTCACAGGAGGAGCTTCTGGCCATGCCACCTGGCCATGCCTCACCTTGGACACTCACCCATCCCCACAGTCTGTCTCTAGGGCTTGCAAGTCCACCTCCACTTCTAACTGCAGGTTTTAAATCCTCTCCAAAATTTGCTGTTATCTTGGGAGTTCTCTTATCTTGCACATCTTCTCCCACCCACGCTGGACACCAAAGCTACGATATCACAGTGAATTACATCCTTCTCCATTCAGATTCAAATGGAATAAGCCCAGATAAGAGCTGAGCAGACACATTTTGCCACCACACCTCCTAACATTCCATGCTGGTGTTCACATCTCTCTTGCTTCCCCTTTTTCTCTCTGCCTGTCTGTTTTTTTATTTCTTGCTTCACATCCTGATCCAGAGAATAAATCAAATGGACTGAACTTCATTACTTGGAAGGCTGCCACTTCCCAGACCATAGAATCATAGAATCATGGAATGGTTTGGGTTGGAAGGGACCTTAAAGCCCCTCCAGTTCCACCCCCTGCCATGGGCAGGGACACCTCCCACCAGCCCAGGTTGCTTCAGCCTGGCCTTGGACACTCCCAGGGATCCAGGGGCAGCCACAGCTTCTCTGCCCAACCTGTGCCAGGGCCTGCCCACCCTCACAGGGAAGGATCTTCTTCCCAATATCCAACCTAAACTTACCTCCTTTTAGTGCAAAATACCAGGAAAAAGTTTTCCCTGTGAGTGTGGCCAAACATAGGAAAAGGGAATCAGAGAGGCTGTGGATTCTCTATCCTCGGAGATGTTCTAAACTCTGCTAGACATGACCAAGGGCAGTAAATAGAGTTAGGAGATGACTATTCTTTGATGCAAAAGTTGAACTGGAGACCTCCAAAACCCTCCTCCCACCTCAATTATTCTGCAGTCCTGACACGTGGAACAGATGGAAGCACGTTTCCCTGGGGTCTATCCAGGTCCTTCCTTCCTCTTCATGCTCTTCAGTGCCCTTCCGCTCCCAAAACCCTCCGAGGAAGGTGCCTGCAGGAGCAGCTGAGCAGTGCCAGGCAACTCATCCGTGCACGTCCACAGCCCGATCCCCCTGCAGCCCATGGAGCGCTTCCATCACAGGCTTCATTCTCCCCATTAAATCATCGGGGTAATTAATTCCCCAAGTCAATTTTAATGGCTCATAACAGCAGTGCCGTGCACATCAGTGTGACAGCGGCTTTTCGGGTGGATTGGTCCTCTTCCCAAATTACTCACATCAAATTCCTCCCAAAGACAGGGCTCAATGGCTTGGTGTCCCACCCAAATCTGAGCCTGAGTGACCTTCTCAAATGGAAAGAGGGGGAGTTTAGGTGGGATATATGGAAGAGATTCTTCCCTGGGAGGGTGGGCAGGCCCTGGTACAGGTTGGGCAGAGAAGCTGTGGCTGCCCCTGGATCCCTGGGAGTGTCCAAGGCCAGGTTGGACGGGGCTTGGAGCAACCTGGGCTGGTGGGAGGTGTCCCTGCCCATGGCAGGGCATTGGAACTAATGACCTTTAATGTCCCTTCCAACCCAAACCATTCTAGGATTCTATGATTTTGTGGCTCTCTGAGTTTCTGGCCTCACATTCCAGGCTTCGGAATTCCAGAGGGCTGAAATTCCACCCAGATGTGCAGTAGGGTAGACATTTTATCTAGACCAAGAACAAATCCACTTGTAATCCTGTTTAACTGCATATGGTACATAAGCCTCATTAGCACCATTTTTGAATCACCCTTTTTTGCTAAAGGGAAGCAAAAATCCACAAGTAAAATCAACTTTCCCCCTTTTCACCTCTCCCAAAGAGACCAAAATGATAATGAACAACCCACACAGAATTTAAGAGACGGAGCTGCTTTTATCTCTAGTCTGGCAGGTAATGTTTTAGAATATTTTGGAGGGCCTGGAGAGTTGCACTTTTATCACCAGAGATAAAAAAAAGGGACAAACCCAGGCTCTTCATAGACTTGTTTTGGAGAATTTGCTCTGGAGCATCTTGTTTTGACTTCACGACCCATTTAAATGTTGTTACATGGAGTCAACTGAATTGCCCAACAATCAGGGCTTTCCTTCCATTGACCTCTGGAGGCCGAGGACAATAAAAGCTCCAGTGCTTAAATCAGGCTCTAATGAGAAGATTAATGTCTTTGGGAGGACTTGTTGAGTGCAGCTTGGCCCGCCCTCTGCCATGAGATGGTTTTTAAGGGCTCGGCTTTGCAGGGGCTGCTCCTCTCCAGCTGGTTTTCCCATGGAGAGCCTTGGTGGGAGCAAACATCTTCCAGCATCCTCCTAAACTCGGTTGGAGCGATCCCACTTGAAATTATCTCCCTGACCAAGCTGGTGGGTGAAGGGATATTTAATGCTGGAGGAAACTGCCAGAAAACAGGTTTGATTTTTTTTATAATGTGTTTCTTTGGTTTTAATTTTTTTTTAATTGTTTTTGAGAACACAGATGGGGACATGACAACAAAGCCAAGCAACTTGTTTACTGGGTGGTTGGTGGCCTCAAGGTGAGACCAGTCATGCACGAGGTTTGAAGACAAAGCTCCACCTGGTCTCTCCCTGGCTTTGCCCTGGGTCTGTCAAATAACATCCATGGACTGGAAACACTGGTTTGTGCTGAACTGGAGTGCCCATAACTGGACATGACCCACAGGACTGTGGTGGGGACAGGTGCATTTGAACACTGGTGGATTTTCATAGTGACATCTTCAGGAGATCCATTAAATCTCTAAGACTCAGTCTCTGTATCTGCTCCTGTGCAAGCTCCAGAAAAGTTTTGTTCCTCCAGTTAAAACCTAAAATGTCATTTTTAGGGCAATATAAATGGGTTGAGGTTTAAACTGACACATTGTGATGGACAGGGTGAGTAGAACCTTTCAAGGAAGGGATGCCCCTGGATCCCTGGAAGTGTCCAAGGCCAGGTTGGACGGGGCTTGGAGCAACCTGGGCTGGTGGAAGGTGTCCCTGCCCATGGCAGGGAGTGAAACAAGAAGGTCTTTAATGTCCTTTCCAACCCCAAATATTCTGTGATTCAATGACTCTATGAAATAACTGGAACATCGTAGCCCTCCTGGTGAAGGACCCCAAGGACTGAGTGAAGCCACCCAGGACCCAAAGGGACAGGGAAAAGTGAGGAAAACACAGGAAAAGGGGTAGAAACCAACTGCACGTATTTTTTTCTGTATTAAATGTGGTAAGATTTGTGATTTCAGTTATACCTACAATAAATCTGTGGCTTTATATGGAGAATAGAACCACTTAGGTTGGAAAAGCCCTTTGAGACTATCAGGTCCAGCCATTAACCCAGCACTGCCGAGGCCACCACTAAAACGTGTCTTTATCTAAAAATATAAGGAGTGTTTCAACTTTGCCCATAAAACAGTGTTTTTACTGCAGCACCATTAAATCTGCAGGGATTTTACCTGATTTGCACCTTTCCCTGGGGCCAGAAATTGCATTTTGCCCACCCTGTCCCATGCTGTTGTGCCCTGGGATGCGTGGCTGTGTCTCCCATACCAAGGGTGGGCACATCCCACCTGCAGCCGCACCCCAGTGTCCCAAAACCTCCCACCAAAGCTGAGCAACCACCACTGCTGGAGAAGTTCATCTGACCTGGACAAGGCTCTGAGCAACCAGCTTTGACTTTAATATTGACCCAAAGGGTTGGTCTGGAAAACTCAGAGGCCCCTCCCAACCTCAGTCCTTCGGTGGTGACTTCATGGGACTTGGAAATAGCAAAGAAACCACCGAGTCAAGGATATGAAGGAAAAAAAAAACCCCACGCAGACTTGCATTTAAGTCACTTTGAAATTCTCCAAGATCAGCCAAAAGTTCTGATTTGATCTGATTTTCCTCCTTCTTTTCTCAGTTTGCAGCCTCGACTCGCAGAACTGAACTAAAACCCGGGGAACTGTTAATTGGGAACTAAATGTCAACAGCAGTTCAGCGCAGAAGGAGTTTCAATTAAAAGCAATCTCTTCGTGCCATCCAAAGTAATATTTTCCCTCCTGGCTAAATTTTAAGCGAAGCACAAAGTGGCTGCTTGTCATTGCTTTAATGGGGTCTGAGCCATTGTGTGGGGAAACCTTTCACACAGAGACTGAGGAGCTTTGAATTCTTCAGGGCTGAGGGTGGAGGGTTTTGGTATGATTTGGTAAGAAGATTTTTGGTATGGTTTGGTAAGAAGATTTTTGGTATGATCTGGCCAATTTGCTCTTCACTTCTGGGCTGTGTGGGTGAGGAGTGAGGTGTGATGAAGACCACACCAAGAAGACTGTCTAAAAATCAGGGCTGGATGGGGCAGGAATGAGTGTTTCCCACTCTTTGCCCCTCCTGGACCTCCATCCACCCCTCCCCAGGTTGGTGCTCAGCCTGGCTGTGGTATTTCTTCAGAATGGCTGAGCTGATGGGGGTAACACACATGACCAGAAGGTCCCCAGGTGCCCTCAGAGAGCTTCAGCTGGGTTTTTGGCCAGGGGATGCTGCCTGATCCACGTGGGTGGAACACCCGAGGGCATGAATTTTGGAGGGTTTCCTAAAGGGAAGCAGAGGTGAGAGAAATAAGAGGGGGAGCTGGGTCTGTGGGTGTGGGAAGGCTGCCACCAAGCCTGGTGACATCTCCTGGGGAAGGATGGCTTCTTGCAGCAGGAAGGTTTTGGATCCCTTTCCCTGATGCAATCCAGGATAAAGACCATGTGGCAGCAAGTTGTATACAGAATGAGAAGAAACAGCCTCAAGCTGCACCAGGGAAGGTTCAGGTTGGGCATTAGGGAACATTTCTTTGCAGAAATGGTTGTCCAGCCCTGGCACAGCTGCCCAGGGCAGTGGGAGAGCTGCTATCCCTGGAGAGACTTCAAAGCCATGTGGATGTGGCACCTGGGGACCTGGGTTAGTGGTGGCCTTGGCAGTGCTGGGGGATCAGTTTGACTTGTTGATCTTGGAGGGCTTTTCCAACCAAAATGATTCTGGATGATGGAAGATCAGGGGAGGGAATTGGGGTGGTGCTTGGGTGGAGGTGGATAGTGCTGCTGAGATGGAGGCATGTGGGGTGGAAGGGTGAGTGCTGATAGTCAGCAGCCAAAATAGTGGCACCTGCACTTTGGCAGTAAAGGAGAACATCCACATGGTTGGACCTGAACTCTATGGACAACTTCTGACTGGTGCTGCTGGGAGTAACTGGGGAGCAGGGAAATGTCTTCAGAGAAAAGCAGAATCAGCCTCCAAAGACCTGGCTTTGCATCCTGCTCCCCCCAGAGCCAGCCTGGATGGCCTTGCATCAATCACTTCTCCTCTTGGTCCCCAGACAGAGCAAGGATGTCCCAGGGTGTCACCTTCCCAGCTCGGCATAATCACCTCTAATCAACTGTGCAGGTTCTTAAGAGCATTCCCAGGTTTATTTTCCTGAAAGGTGTCTAAAACGCCCTAAAAGGAAGTGACAAAGGCGACATCTAATGAATAAACGGCTCCTCATCACTGGGAAGTGGAGAAAATGCTCCAGAAAATGCCTGCTGGCTTAGGGCTTTCATGCAAAAAGCGTTGGGAGATGGCTGTAAGGGCTGTGTCTTTGTGAGGTGTTCAAAACCAGGAGATCATTTTAGGAACAAAACCACCAAATGCTTCCTTGTGCACCAGCTCTGCTTCCTCCTCTGCTTTCTGATCAGCACCAAAACGCACCTTGACGTGACATTCAGGGTATGAAGTTCACGGTGAGCAAAAGGGGTTTGAAGGCACTCCCAGTTGTGTTGGGACCTACCTTTTTCATGCTTTAACTAATTCTGCTTTAGCCACTAACAGGGGCACGGGGCTGCTCCTGATCCCTGCAGGTCCCAGAGGTGCTCCTGGGCACATGGATGAGGAGGAACAGACTGAGATGAGGAGCCTCCAGCCCACGGCCCCGTCCTCTCTCCATCTCCACCCGGGTTCTGTTCTGCATGTGGCTGTGGCTGTTCGCTCCATCTTTCCTGGGCAGGTGTCTTTCTGGTATGCACAGAGTAGCCAGGGCCAGAGCAAGTGAGAATATCTGTGCCCTAAATACGCGATTTGGTTTTTTTTTTCCCCTTTTGAGTGAAAGGAAATCGCTTGGGATTGTGAAGATGTAGGAACTAAAGCTGAAACTTGTGCCCAGTGCCCAGTCCTATTGCTTTTTGCTTTAGAGAGTGAAGGAACTTCCAATAGTGAGAAGATGTGAGTGCAAGCATTATTATTCTGGCACTTTATTTATTTGTTTAAATCCATTAACCCCTTCATAAGCAAGAGGGAACAGCATTTCCCCTCTTCCTCTGATTGCTCATCTGTAAAATGGGGAGTTGGCAGCTACAGCTTCCCTTACTCACAGGCCTCGGGATGGGCTACCCCAAGAACTCCCCCATTTTCTGTGCTGATCTCTATTTTAGTTCTTTGTTTGGAATCTTTTCCTACTTCTTTACCTGAGAGGAGCTCAGGAGATGAGCCTGGGCGTGTAAGTGACTGAAATTTATCTCTGCCAACGACGTGTGCGTTCAGCAACACCCATAAATCACTCCCGAAGTAGGTAAAGCGTTAAGAACACAATCATTTCCATTTGATTTTGCCACAAAGCCTCCCGGAAGAGTCATGTCAGGTTGCCTTTTGTGTTAAAAGACACACTGAAGTTGATAAAGGACTTCCACGAGGGGCTGGTGTCACGAGCAAATGTTGGCGAGACAGATGGACCTTGGAGCTTTGGGTGTAGATAAATGATACCAGCAAAGTTCAAAAGCAGCCTGAGCATTTGGTGCTTGTCCTTGTGGCTCATGAAGAGGGTGTGGATTGCTCTGGATGGTGCCCTGGAGCCGTGTTTTTCATGGCAGAGTGAACCCTGCTGTTTGGCACTTTGGTCTGGCAGAAAACGATGGGGAATTGGGAAGTCCACCCCGCTGGGAGCTGCAGCTCCTGGTGCTTGGTGTTGATGTGATGTGAGCCCCTCTGCGGGCAGGGCTTGCAGGTAACTCTGTAAATCACCCCTAGGTCACAGGAGATGGTTCTGCCTGTTGTTTTGGGAAGGTTCAGCTGTGCTGTCTGTCTGTCTGTCTACTGTTATCCTTCCAGCATCATCCATGTGGTGTGTTCAGACACCAGGCTGGGGCAGCGTGGCACAGGATGGAGACAGGCCCTGTGCGGCAGAGCTGGGCTTTCCAAGCCTTTGAGTTTGCACAGAGCAAAGGGCTCTCCCTCCAAACCAGGCAGGCAATTCCCTCCGTTCCCACGAGCTTCCCATCCCACTTGCAGCACCCTCTGTGGTTTGGTTTGCAAACAGGTACTTGTGTTTTTTAGCCAATGTCCAGAGGAGGTGGGACACTCTTTAAAGGTGTCTGGAAGTGTCCAAGGCCAGGTTGGACGGGGCTTGGAGCACCCTGGGCTGGTGGAAGGTGTCCCTGCCCATGGTAGGGGGTGGAATGAGATGAGCTTTAAAGTCCCTTCTGTCCCAAACCAATCTGTGGTTCCATGTGTGTAAAATCAAAGTAATTGGTATGACACCTGCTCAGAAAAAAACCCCCAAAAAACACAAACCCAAGAGCCAACTCAAACCCTCTTGTTTTTGTATTCTTCAGGATCCTCACTTCCTTACAACCTTGACAGGACAGCAAGATATGATCCAGCCGATGATTCACAGCAGCTCTGGCTGCAGGACCAGGGTCATGGAGGTGGCACAAAATTAGTGACTCCTTTGACTAAGCTACTGATGGTCCTTCCAGTACCTAAAAAGGCTCCAGGAGAGCTGGAGAGGGACTTTGGACAAGGGCATGGAGTGACAGGACACAGGTAATGGCTTCCTACTGCCAGAGGGCAGGGCTGGGTGGGATATTGGGAAGGAATTGCTGGCTGGGAGGGTGGGCAGGCCCTGGCACAGGTTGGGCAGAGAAGCTGTGGCTGCCCCTGGATCCCTGGAAGTGTCCAAGGCCAGGTTGGAGCAACCTGGGCTGGTGGGAGGTGTCCCGTGGTGTTCCCATGGCAGGGGGATTGGAACTGGGTGAGATTTTAAAGCCCCTTCCAACCCAAATCATTCCCAGGTTCTGTGATTCTGTGGTCTGGGGGCACTGAGCTGTGTGGAGGCTCCACCTGCAGAAGGGTCGTGGCCAAGCAGAGTTTCACCAGTGTCACCAACTCCTCAGCAGTTGAAGCAGGCTGAGGGCACTGGGGTGTGTGACAAAGCAGAGCAATGAGGGTACAGGATCTGCTGGGGTCTTTCAGGGGTTTTGGGCCATTTCCATACCATGCAGATGTGGTTGCACGATGTCTCTTTTGTAGGGCGCTTAGTCAAAGATGACAGTGACACCTGAGCATCCCTCCCCCAGGAATGACCCTCCTTCTCATTGCTGGGCACCTTGTGGTCACTTCTGGTCTGCTGCTGCCAGTACCTGTGCAGGGAGAAAGGACAGACTCAGGAGAGATGGGTCAGGTCTCCACTGCCATGGGTGAGGTGTGGCCAAGTCATGCATGGGATCCAACTCCTTGAACTGTCTAAAATCTTGGTGTCTAAGTCCAACTCATCTTGTAGAGGCAACCTGTGACTTGATATGAGCAGAGCTACTCACCAGCCTTCCTTGGGGACATTCAGGAGCTCAGAGGACAGGACAAGAAATGGACTGGACAAGTGGTAACTCCAGTGAGGGACCTGGGCAAGACAGGGCTGTTTGTCACTACCCCAGACCTTTGCAGATCTTACGTGGTCCTGTGGGCTACTATCAGACTTGGGTGTAGACAGACCTTTGCTCATACCAAGGGAGGTTTAGGTTGGATATTAGAATGAATTTCTTCACTGAAAGGGTTGTCCAGCCCTGGCACAGCTGCCCAGGGCAGTGGTGGAGTCCCCTGGAATGCAGATGTGGCACTTGGGGATGTGGTTTAGTGGTGGCCTTGATAGTGCTCAGTTAACAGTTGGGGTTAATGATCTTAGAGGGCTTTTCCAACCTAAATGATTCCCTGATTCTACTGTCTTGTCGGTGGTGAGGTGTGCAGAGCTCACCACAGCCCTGCCCATCTCCTGCCTCTGAACAGGCACACAGGAGACACCAAACAGGCTCAGCCTCTCCCAGGGGTCTCCATGAACCTCTCCCGTGAATATCCTGAGCAACTTTTAGCCCTGCTTTATTTGGAGCATTCGTGAGCCTTTCACTCATGGTGATATGCCATCCAATTTTGATGTCTAATGAAGGAACAATCACTCTTCACTCCCCTTTTAGAGCAGCCGAGGCTTTCAGTAGCGTTATCCTGCCATGTTTTGACATCTGGCTTGTCAGGAAGAACATTATCTACCACGGCATGTTTTTTTTCCATGAGCAAAACTTTGACATGAATTCTCTGGCAGGCTGGATGGATGCTGCTGAGTGCAACACCTCCTGCTTCCAGATAGTAAACATGCTCCCAGACACGACATTTGGAGCCTCTGTTGTATTCCCAGACCAGCTGAGATGGGTGATGTTGACTGACCACCCTTGGACCGTCCCGTAAATCCCAGGAATCTCGTGGGTCCCTCTTTGGTGTAGCGTCTGGGGACAGGGTGATTTTCTTTGGTGTCACCACCACCATCCCCAGTGTGGTGTCTTGCTGACATCGAGACACCCTCACCACGGTGTCCACAGTGCAAGGGTGTGATTTGGTGGCCTGATCAGTGTGTCAGAAGCCACATGAGATGCCCTCAGGTATATGGGGGTCTGGCAGGTAGAACACAGGTGGGAAAGGTGGGTTTTCCAGCTAGGATTGCACATCCAGGGCTACCTGTCATCTACAAGCTTTGCTGTTGCCGTGTTTTTAATCAGTGATTTTCAGCCTGTGCTCTGTGGATGGAGGTGTGTCTGTGGGATATTTCCCAACCTCTGATGGACCACCAGCAGAAGGCTTGTTTGTCTTTCCACCTTTCTTTTTTCAAACTTGCTCCAGAACGGTGTGTACCACCTGGACATCTTCCCACCCAGCCGTCTTCCTGCCACTGTGGCTTTTCTGGGACTCGCAGCCATCCCGCTCCCTCTCTGGCAGCAGCGCTGCTTCCAGGAAGGATTTCAGATCTCCTGTGACTTCCATGGACTCCCAGCGTGTTTCTGGCCCCCTTCCACCCCTCTCTGCACCCGGGGCCAAGTGCAGCTGAGTCGGTGTGTTTGGTCCCTTGCCACTTTATCCTGGAAGGCCTTGGTGGTGCAGGGATTTGCCAAGAACAGGGATCTCAGGAGCATCTCTGCCAAGTCCAGATGGCACTTCTACTTCCCTTCTCCTTCAGGCTCCTATCCATGCCCTGGCCAGCACAGTGTCTCCAGATCCTTTTTTGAGGATGACTGTGAGTTCAGGCTAATCCCCCACACCCTTCTGCCCACAGCCCAGCACAGGATCAGAGCTGTGCTCAACACTGTTCCATGTCAACCTTTCCCGTCAAACTGGACTGTCTCTTGTTATCCCAACAGCTTCAGAAGGGAGCTGGTGGATGGATCTCCCCCGGGTCTGATCACTGGAAGTGGTTCATTTTCCAACCCTCTCCCACTTGGGAGTGTGGATGCTCAGAGGAGAATTTTGGGGGCATCTTTCATAGACTCACAGAATGATTTGGGTTGGAAGGGACCTTAGAGGTCATTTAGTCCCAACAAGGACACCTTCCACCAGCCCAGGGTGCTCCAAGCCCTGTCCAGCCTGGCCTTGGACAGTTCCAGGGATCCAGGGGCAGCCACAGCTTCTCTGGGAAACCTGTGCCAGGGCCTGCCCACCCTCACAGCCAAGTAATTTCTCCCACGATCTCTTAACTTTCTTGGTAAAACCTTTACTGGATGGTCTACAAGGGTCAGGTGTTGATGGCTGAGTGAAGACAGCATACAGATACACCTCTTCTGAACTTCCTCTTCCCTTGAGTTCTTAGTTTTCCTATAAAAATCTCCAGATGTCATGGATGCATGGAAAGATTTGAGAAATACGTGCTAGGACTTGGGAGTCAACATGGCCAAGAAGCCTCCAAGAGGGAATGTTGGCACCCAGGGCTCTGCTGGCTGTGCTGGGAGCCTGGCAGAGCTGCTCAGAGGACAAGGGATGACCACACTCATCCCAGGGAATGTAACTGCAAAACTGGAAAGGAGTGTGATGTGCCAGGGGTTTTTATTGCTGGTGGTGGGGCCAGCAGAGCCTTCAGCAGCACCACTGTGGTCTGTCCCCTCCTTGACAAGACCCCAAAATCAGCTCAAAGCAGAGAGAAGACCTTTTTCTCCTCCACCACTTTCTCTTGAGTTTGTTGGTGTGTTTGGAGTGGGAAGGGGACAGCTTTACCCTCTCCAGCAGGGGTGATGGCAGCAGGAAACCATCTCCTCCAGGACAGACTGGGGAGGAAAAGGTTGGGGAGGAAAAGGTTGAGGAGCAGGAGGGTAAAAATGTTGTTAAAGTCTCTGCAAGAGCAATGTGTGGTGGTCCAGAGGGAGCCCAAGGGAGCTGGGTTAATCTCTCCTGGCTGTGAGGGTTTTAGATTCCTTCCAGTGCCTCCCTTTAGGGATCACTCCTCTTTTCTTCCTTTTTGGAGAGAAATCCATTGTGCTAATACAGAGAGATCACTGTCCTGGAGCTGCTGGGGCCACGCACGCCCCAACTGGCCCCATTACAGCCTTCCAGTACTTAAAGGGGGATTATAAAAGAAAGAGTGACTTTTTACATGGATGGACAGTGATAGGACAAGAAGGAATGGCGTTAAGTTGAAGGAGGGCAGATTTAGATTGGATTTTGGTAAGGAATTGCTGGGAGGGTGGGCAGGCCCTGGCACAGGTTGGGCAGAGAAGCTGTGGCTGCCCCTGGATCCCTGGAAGTGTCCAAGGCCAGGTTGGATGGGGCTTGGAGCAACCTGGGCTGGTGGGAGGTATCCCCGCCCATGGCAGAGAGTTGGAACTAAATCATCTTTAAGGTCCCTTCCAACCCAAACCATTCCATGACTGTATTACCACAAATCACCCTTCTGGCTGCAGATACCCCCTGGGTACCTGCACACCCAGAGATGTCCCCAGAGTGGGGACAAATCCCCCAGGCAGAGGGCTTTCAGGAGGGCTGATGTGTGTATCTCATTGCCCTCCAGCGTTTGCATCCAGGGATGTTTTGTTCCGTCTGAAGCTTCTCCCACTCACCAGCTCCCGGTGTTTTCTCCTCCTAACTGGATGTGAAGGTAGGCAGGCCCTTTGCTGGTGCACAGAGCTATTTTTGGCTGCAGAAGGACTGACTGTAGCTCCTTCTAATTGCATAAGCATTTGTATAATTCATTGGCACTGGGTTTCATCACTGGGAGCCCGGGCACACGGAATAGAAAAGGATTTGTGCGTTTCCCCTCCGTCCTTTCTTTCCTCTCCAGCGACTGTTCTGTGGGTTTGGTGCCAGGTCAAATCCCTTCTGTTGGCAAGAAACGCTCTGTTTTATCCTTTTCCCAGCTTTTTGAGTAGTTCAGGGCAAACCCGGGAGGATCTGAGAGAGTCTTTCCTCCCACAGATTGCAAAGCACATGCCTGGGAGCAGCGGATCGGTAGCTAAAGGCCAAACAGCCGGAAAAAACTCCCAGGGAAGGGCTTATAAAATGACACGGGTGGGATAGATGCTGCCAATGACTCACACATCCAAAGCTTTGGGATCTCCAAACCCTTTGCAGACAACAGTGACAAACAAACCTGCAGCCACCCCTCCCTCCTGGGTGACGCATGGGCTGGGGACGCTCGGTGCCCGTGGATGCAGAGGGAAGGTGGCACCAGGGAGACCTTGTTGTGGCCTTTTAGTACCCATAGGAAAGATGGGGAAAGACTTCTGTGTGGGTCTGCAGCAATAGGACAAGGGGTGGTGGCTTAGAGGAGGAGAGATTTGGACTGGTTATTAGGAAGAAATTTTTTATGATGAGGTTGGTGAAACACTGGCACAGATTGGGCAGAGAATCTGTGGCTGCCCCTGGATCCCTGGAAGTGTCCAAGGCCAGGCTGGACGGGGCTTGGAGCAGCCTGGGCTGGTGGAAGGTGTCCCTGCACATGGCAGGGGGTGGGACTAAATCATGTTCAAGGTTCCTTCTGACCCAAGTCATTCCATGACTTGATGATTCTATGACTCTGTAACTGCTGGGAAGGCGTTTGAGGAGGAAAATGTGAATCTTCCCCTGGGGAGCATGAGAAACACAAATGCTCTTTGCAAGCTGGAGTCTGGCTCGTGTTCATCGTCTCCTGTGAGTGGTGATGCCTGGAAGGGGTCTTGTCTCCTTAAGATCGTCCCTTTGCTCCCAGCCAGGATGTTTTCACTCCTTTCTATTGAAACTGCTCAACAGGTTGCACAGATCAAAGCAGACGGGAGGGGTGAGCAGGAGGGGCGTGGAAGGCGCAGACACAACCCTTCTTTCCTTGGAAACCTGTGAAAAAGATGAAAAAAATAATAAAAATGGGCTTAGTGATCATTAGCCCAGCTCTTGGCACCCAGCAGGAGAGCACCCAGCCTGCACCCTCTGCCGGGATGGTGTGGGCTGCAGGCACGCCTGGAGCTAAACCGAGCTCTGGAGCTGCTGCCACAGGGATATTTTGGGTCCTGTGACAAGTTGGGGCTGTCTGTGCAGCGTGCGAGATGATGCTTAATTAGTGAGGGGGCTCTGCTTCTTCCCTTCCCCTTCCCCTTCCTTCCCCTTCCCCTTCCCCCTCCCTTTCCTTTCCTTTCCTTTCCTTTCCTTTCCTTTCCTTTCCTTTCCTTTCCTTTCCTTTCCTTTCCTTTCCTTTCCTTTCCTTTCCTTTCCTTTCCTT
>VWZF01002257.1:0-29678 GCA_013396755.1 Sclerurus mexicanus | reverse complement strand
AAAATAAAAAATGAAATAAAATACAATACAATACAATACAATACAATACAATGAAGTGTTTCTCTGGATCCAGGTGTTTCAAGCTCGGGGCTCTCGCTGTCACAATTAACCCCTTCCCGGCCGGGTCCCGGGCGCAGCTTTGGGCAGCACTGACCCCGCAGACACCCACACCTGATCTGAGTGTTGCCCCTGCTCACTGGTGTCTCTCAGACGTCACAAGGCGGCCCAGGAAACTATTACAAATAATTACTAACAATTATTAAAATTACCCCTTTCTGCCCGTGTGCTCCCACCCTGCCTGCGTGGAAAGCTCATCGCCCGCTCAAAAACCACACTGGAGCCGTTGAATGCCAGCTTTGCCAAGCAATTAAAGGGCGCTGACCCCCAAATGCCTTCGTTTCCCACCCTCCAGCTCCCCAACAGCCGGGGTCTAACCCATCTTCACCTTCTTCTTCTCCCAAAGAGTGAGAACAGACCATGAAATCCTGGGCTGAGACACCCGTGGGTGCCAAGTTACCAATGCTTTTGGATGGCAGGAGGAATTTCTCCGTGGGAAGGGTTGTTAAACATTGGCAGGGGCTGCCCAGGGAGGGTTGGAGTGCCCAGCCCTGGAGGTGCCCAAGGCAGGACTGGCCGTGGCACTCAGAGCTCTGGGCTGGGGGACAGGGTGGGCATCGGGCACAGGGTGGGCTCTGTGATCCTGGAGGGCTTTTCCAAGGTAAACAATTCCCCGATCCTGTGATTTTACACTGAGGTTTCTGTTGTTAAGGGCAGAGTTGGACCTTTGGAGGTGTCCACCATGGGTGGTGGTGGTGCCCCGCTTCGTTCCCGAGGTGCACGCACGGACCATTGCAACCAAACAGACACAGCACAATAAACTCCCAGCCTCCTTGATTTCTTCCCATCCCTAAATTTCACGGAAGCCCTCAGAGTGCTGAGCTGCACTCGGAAAGAGCTTGACTTTTGACAGGCACAAAGAGGGCTTGTTCACCACCTGGCTCTGAAGGCATGTGAAGAAGATTTGGCTGGGAAGACGTGCATTGAACAGGGGCATGGACAGCCCTGAGACCGGTTCTGGAGATTAAAAATTCAGCTCACTGTGCAGAGCCTGGGGCTTTTAGAGCCACTTAGAGCTTCCTGTGACCCTTTGTCTTGGTTCCCTGGGTCCCCCAGGACCGAGGGCAGCAAGCACTGAGGGGTTTGAGGACTGCACAGATGAGCTGTGGCTGTCTTCCCTGCAGTGATGGGTTTCTCATGGGACCTCTGCTGAGCTCTGCCTCCCGTGGCTGCAGAAATCTCCTCCAAGGGCAAACCTCTTCTGCAGCTTCAGCTCCGGCTTCTGTTGTTATCTAACAGCTACTCCTGAGAGCAGCTCAGGATGGAACAGAACTTGAGAACTGGGCCAGGCTGGGGGTTCAGGAAAGGGGAATTAAGAACAGGGTCACAGAGAGGGTGGTGGACAGCAAGGAGGAGTGGTCCAGGGGTTCCTCCAGGGGCAGAAATATGGATGATGGGTCGGGAAGAGGCTGCGTTTGGCCGGAGCCGAAACGGCAGGGTGCAAATGCAAAGATGAAAATGGTCACAAAGTGGTGTTGGATTTGGTAGTGAGGTGGAGATATGGGCAGAGTCCTCTGAGCCACCCCAAGCGTGGGTCCCCAAGTCCAGGGGCCAGAGAGACTGGGCTTGGATCAGCAAAAAGCCTCAGTAGATCTGGGCCAGAGTTTCTGCACCTCACATCTCCACCTGTGAAGAATGAAATGCTTGTGCCATTGACCCTTAAGAAGAGCCTGGGACACGAATCCCAGCTGCACCACAGGCTGGAAAAACAAAGATTTGGGCTGCTAGGAAAAAAAAAACCCACCCCAAGCAGCGAAACCCATTATGCCCAAAGCCCAGAGGAAGATGACAGTTTGTTAGATCAAATCCACCGAGGTGCTGGGAAGGAAAAATAAAGCAAAAAGCCCAGTGCTCCGGGGCTTTTAAGATGCGTTTTTGCACAACAGCTGCCTTTTGAAATGTAAAAGGGAGTAAGGGATTCTCACCGGGAGCCTCTGTTATATTCATATGATGAGCTGAAGGATTCTCCCTCACCACTTGTACAGAGATGAAAGCAAAAGCACTCTCAATCTTTTATTCAGGAAGGCAGGAGTAGTTAAGATGATTAACTGTTCCTTGTGAAATACTGTCCACAGGACTGGGCTGGTTTTATGTCCAGCCCAGAAATGAGCTGGGGAGTTGTTTTTCCCCACACTTGTGTGATAAGGATGCTCAGTCTGGAGGGGGAAACCTAAAACATGTGATTTGATATATTAATGTCAAGGATTTTCATGAATAACGAAGACCCAGGGGAAGAAAGGTTTGCATTTCAAGTCATGCATTGCTTGTAATGAAGATGTTCTGCAGTGCAAAGGATCACTGCTCTGTACAAATACAGCATCCATCACACCCAAACACGGGCTGCTCGGGGCTTTGCTTTGCTGTTGGGTCTTGTTTCCACTCCTCAATCACACCAAACAGGCCAATTTGGAATGTGCTATCCCCACAGGTCCGTGGGGTTTGAATCTGTGTAGTGGGAGTCGCTGAGTTAAACTCCTTTGGCACAGAGCATCTGCAAATGTTGGCGATCCAAACCCTTGGAGGAAGCAGCAACAACTGGGGTTTTGATCCAAACCTTGTCCTGAGCCCATCACATGATGCAAAAAAGGATGGGATATAACAATGAAGTCATTAAGCCCTGAAATAACACTCAGCAACATCCATGAGCATCAGCCTCACCTCTGGAGGAGATTCCTACAAGCACATCTGGGTGTTTGTAGGGCTCCCTTTGCTTAACAAGAAATACCTGGTGGGGAGATGCATCTCTTTGAGCTTCTCAACCTGAGCTCCCTCTGTGGTCCATTGAGTGAAAAAGTCCCTGAAAGGACAATCTGTTGGACTTTTGATATGTTTCTTACCGTGCCCAGGAAATGGGGATTTGTCTTTGTTGGCAGTGGAGCAAGGCAAAGGTGGCCAGATGAAATGGAGACACTCATAGTAGAGACACTTGGGATGAGGCAGAGGGATCCTGTCCCTCTTTGCCTGAGTTCCCAAACAGCTCCCGAGCCCAAAATTTGATGGAAGAGAAGTTATCTTATAGACTTTTTATTTTTTCTTTTTTTGCACATGCCTCACTCAAAAAAAAATGGCCAAAGACAAACCTCAGTCACGCTTGAGCTGAGGAGAGGATGGAGGCTGAGCTCAGCCATCCCGGATTCCCAGGATTTCCTGCTGGGAACACAGAAACACTTCGCTCAGATTGCTCATCTAGTTCAGCAGGCGGAACCGATCAGCCATGAACAGAAATGTAGAGGAAAACAGGCTTGGTTTGGTTCTATGATGCACACGGAGTGATGTTTTTTCAACCCAAAAGACAGTGAAGTCTTTCCTGTCATAGTTACACCGTGGCTGAAGAGCCCAACTGGTGGGATCTTATTGTAGCATCACAGAATGGCTTGAGTTGGAAGGAATCTTAAGGATGAGCCAGTCCCACCCCCCTGCCATGGGCAGGGACACCTTCCACCAGCCCAGGGTGCTCCAACCTGGCCTTGGACACTCCCAGGGATCCAGGGGCAGCCACAGCTTCTCTGCCCAACCTGTGCCAGGGCCTGCCCACCCTCCCAGCCAGCAATTCCTTCCCAATATCCCACCCAGCCCTGCCCTCTGGCACTGGGAAGCCATTCCCTGTGTCCTGTCCCTCCAGCCCTTGTCCCCAGTCCCTCTCCAGCTCTCCTGGAGCCCCTTTAGGCTCCAAAAGGGGCTCTCAGGTGTCCCTGGAGCCTTCTCTTCTCTGGGCTGAACAATCCCTTCTCTCAACACCCTCACAGGGAAGAATTTCTTCCTCATATCTGATCTAAACCTGCCCATCTTCACCTTAAGTCCAGTTCCCCTCGTTTAGTCTCCTTTCAAAAGATGCCACCACACCCAGTATGGCTCTCCCTGCCACAGGATCGTGTTTCCCCAGCTGAGAATCCACATTCCCAATCCTGATTCCCGGTCCCTGAGTGCTGTTTTCCCACAGCACACGGCAAGTGATTTCCTGCAGTCCTCAGGGGGCCCAGCCAGAAACGCTGATATCTGTTCCTTGGGATGGAGCTGAGGGGAAAAAAAACCCACCCCTCTGAGCGATTATGTCTCGGCACAGATTTATGGATTCGCGTCTCCCACGCCCTGCCAATCTCGCCGTGCTATCTCCAGTTCCTCCAAAGCCTTACACTCCCTAATCATAAAAATAAGCATGGAAGTTAACTCCAGCGATAAGCAGCTCCCTAAACACAGCCAGGGGAAACGCTCCGGGTTATCCCAGCTGACCTCCTGACAAAGGTGAGGGTTTCCCATAAACTCTCTGTTGTAGCTGCCCCTATGGACAGCTCAGGTACTTCAGGTCACCTCGAATGGCATCGTAACACTTACAGGCAAAGAACCAAATACCAGTGTGGCTTTTTACTTCTTGGGCATGGATTGATTGGAGCAAGCCCAGAGGAGGGGCCGGAGATGCTGCAGGGCTGGAGCCCCTCTGCTCTGGAGCCAGGCTGGGAGAGCTGGGGGGTCACCTGGAGAAGAGAAGGCTCCAGGGACACCTGAGAGCCCCTTTTGGTGCCTGAAGGGGCTCCAGGAGAGCTGGAGAGGGACTGGGGACAAGGGCTGGAGGGACAGGACACAGGGAGTGGCTTCCCAGTGCCAGAGGGCAGGGCTGGGTGGGATATTGGGAAGGAATTGCTGGCTGGGAGGGTGTTGAGGCCCTGGCACAGGGTGGGCAGAGAAGCTGTGGCTGCCCCTGGATCCCTGGGAGTGTCCAAGGCCAGGTTGGAGCAGCCTGGGCTGGTGGAAGGTGTCCCTGCCTATGGCAGGGGGGTGGAACTCAATCTTTAATTTCCTTCCAACCCAAACCAGTCCGTGACTGTGTCAATGCAGGGTTTGTGGCTTTATTCATTGCTCTTTGTCAGGGAGCTCCATGCACACATCAGCACCTGGGGGGCCGTGGGCGGGTCAGTGCCCCTTTGGGGAGCACTGCCGAGCCTGCACATTTATCAGACCTGGTGGTCTCACGTGACAGATGTACAGAATTGTAAGGTGAAACCACACTGGTGGCAAACTGGGCCATGCTGGCTGTCAGAATGGTCCACGATGTGGCAGCAGGTGGCTGAGGAGGTACATCAGCATGGGGTATGGACAGTGGAGTCCCTCCTCAAAAATCCCTCAGTCTTTGGGGAAGTGAGTTAAGGGTGTCCTAACGATGAATATGATTTATAGAAGAGGACAGAAGAAGCAAAACCACATTTTTTCCATGTGTTAATCCCACCTGCCCCACCCCATCATCATCCTTATCCTATTCCCAGCAAAGGGAAGTGCAAAACCCAAGTGGTAGCGCCAAAATGCAGCAACAGGGGATGCTCCAGAGGCGTCTTGTTGCCTTGTTGGATTAGAGGCTGGTTTTTCAGCATCCAAGGATGTGCCTCAGCACTGGGGGCGAACACACGGACTGTGGAGCAAACCACTGTTCTGGAACACTTGATGTTGAAAAGCGACTTTGCATATTTGGCAAAGCTGATGCGGTCAGTCCCAAAACTTGAAGAAATACATTCCCGGCTGGTTTTAGCCTCTCCAGCTGGGCTGGAGACACAGCCCTGTCCTTACCCACCATGGCAGAGCTATAAATAAATCTTTCTAGGCAAGCAAAAAGAGGTTCCCTCGCCTACTTTTGTCTTCCTCCCTGTAGCATTTGTTGTCGGAGACGTGGGTTGCTGTGTTGCTTGTTGTTGCCTTTGTTGCATTTTTGTTTGAGTACTTAAAACCCTCAGAGGCCAACTTTGCACTGGAACAAGCAAAATCTAGCTGACAGGTAAAGACAGGCCTGGGGAGGAGAGCTGGGTCATACACTCTCGTATGACTCACGTTTCGAGAGGCAAAAATCTTCCTGCCACGCTAGAGCAAGCAAAAAAAGGCTCCCTCCTTTATTTTTTTGTCTTTGTCCCTGTGGTGTTAGCTGTCTGAGATGTGGGTTCTGCCACACTCCTTTCCCATCTCATCCTGGCAACAAAACATCAAAATAGTCCCGAAAAGGCTCTTGTTGGAGCCTCTCAGAGCAATAAGAGGTGCATTGCCCGTCAGGGAGCCCAGCCTGTCTCAGCAGAGAAGCTCTGAAAGGTCAGAGCTCTTTGGGCAGCACCTCCAAGTGCCAGGGGGTGTCTGGGGGTGGTGGGAAGCATCTGCCACTGGAGATTTGTCTGGGACCTGGGCGTTAGTGATGAGGTGGGAGGACGCCAAGTCTCTGGAAAATACCAGGTGGCTCCATAAGTACAGGGAGGGGCAAGGCTGTGGTTGGTAAAGCTGTGTGTGCTCAGCAGGGTAGTGCTTTGTGCCCACATTTTGCGTCTGGGTCCCGGTGCCACCAGTTTCTGTAGGTTTTGCCAGTTAAGAGTTCAGCTGGATACCCGATTTCATCCCCCTCCTCTTTTCTCCCTGCAGATAATTGAAATCATTTTGTGTCCTGGGTGAAATGCCAATGTTGAGTTCACACAGCAGTCCTTCAGCCAAATGGGCTGCTTACTGATGGTGATTTCAAGCCACTACATCCCAGAGAAGCATCTCGGACACCATCCCAAACATGTTTTTGAAGCCTAAACTTCACCTGTCTCGCCACAAACTCCAAGTTCACACCTTTTCACCCCTTAGTTTTAACGCAAACCATTCATCTCATGGGTTTGTGAGTCCCACGAGCGACGGGGACATCTCTTGGGCAATGGTTGAGTTGGGTGAGGAGCTGCAAACGTTGTCCCTACAAAGAAAAGCAAGTCTGGGGCAGAAATGAGGCTTTGATGGATGTGGTGTGAAAGCTCCTCCCTCAGAGAGAGGAGGCACCATGTGGGTTAGGATGTCTGAAGGAACGAGGACCACTGAGCCCAGAGCAGCACGGGGAGGGTGGTGGAGCTACGGCTGCGGGACAGAGCTCCAGGCTGGAAACCAAAGGCCAGGAAGAGAGTCAGCCTCAGTAAGACCCGGAGGGGAGAGCAGGGAGAAAAACAGAGGGGAATGGAGGCTTGGAGCATTGACAGAAGAAACCGACTTCATCCCAGCTCCTTCACAGCCGGGGAAACCTTTTCATCCCTGTTTCGCTTGCGTACAAATTTCTGAAAGACCTCTTCTAGTTCATCCCGCTCCAGAAGACACCAAGTGCTTGGTCAAGAGGGGCTCCAGCCATGGCCAAGCATTCCAGGGAGCTTCCAAAGCTTTTCTTTGCCACCTGCTTGGAGATCCCTGGGTGGAAAAGGCCAGGCTAAGGCAGCTGCTGATTGTAGCCGTGGTATGAAGTATGAACCCCAGCCCTGCTGTCGTGGCTGCAGCATTAGCCGAGATTCCAACCCCAAAGCTGAACTTTCTCAGCCCAGTAAAGAGAAGAGTTCACTTTCGGTCACCACTTGAGGCCACGCTCTGTAAAGTGAGGATTCGAGCTTAAACATTTCATAAACAGCTGCTCCCAGACGCACACAGGCAGCTGGTATCTTGCTCAAGCAGCTCCAAAAATACATGGCTTCTTGCTCCCTCAGCTCAAGAGAAAATCAACCGTCCGGATGGGCGAGTAAATTCATTTTCCCCGCTCCCGAGGCCCCTGTGGTGGATGATGACACCACCAGAAGCAGCACCAGTAGCAGGAGGGAGGGAGGGCTCTCCCCAGGCTTTTGGCCAGGCTTCCCATGTTGCTGATGTTTTCCTTGGCGTTTCTGCTGGAGGGATGCTGCTCCAGGGGAAGACTTTGCTGGCGGCTTTCCCAAACCGGTCCTGCTGGAACAATTCCATGGAATTATTTAGATTGGAAGAGGTCTGAGATCATTTGGTCCGGCCCTTAACCCAGAGAACCACCTTTTCCACCACGTTTTCCCTGTCCCCAAGTGCCACATCCACGTGTCTGTTGAACGCCTCCAGGAGCGGTGATTCCACCAGCCTGTGCCAATGCCCTCATGCCCGTCCCTGCCACGTGCAGTGCCCATTTCTCCAGTTCAGGGAGGCAGCTGGGTGATCCTCAGGCCACCTTTTGCCACGTGCCGAGCCCTGGAGTCACCAGGGTTTGTCACCTCAGTGAGGATCAAGTGAGCCTGGAGCCGCGGGTGAAAGGCTCTGCAGACCCTTAGACCTGTCTCTGCGGCTCTGCGGGTGCTGGTGAAGCCTGAGACACGGTTATCCCAGGCAGATCCTGCTGATCTCTCCCTAAGCCTCCTCTCTGAATCCTTGGCAGCGCTTCCCTCTTTGAAAAGGGGAGGGAATTGAGGAGATGCAGAGAATTAAAGCGCTTTGGCGGCACCATCCAGCTGGATGTGGGTTCCCGGGGCTCTGCGCCACGCTCAGAGCGACAACAACCCCCTCTTTTGTGACCCTGCAGGTCACCCCAGACCCGGGCTCTGGCTCAGTGCTCCATTTCCAGGGCACAGACATCTGTCCTGCCCCAGGCTGGCAGGGCTGTGGGACATTCCCTTGTGCCTGATGGATATTCCCGCGCCAGGAGGCCAAGGCAGCCTTGTCCCACCAGGACAAAGGGGACCAGCCCTGCCCAGCCCTGCTGCAGGACCCTGTAGCCCAGCAGCCTGACCTGGGGCCAGCAGCAGCAGCTCAGAAAGGTGCAATAATTCCCTTTTTCTGACCAGCATCACACCTCAGGGCCCAGCTTTCCAAAACCCTGAGCATCTCCCAAGACTTTTAGCATCAGCAGGAGCTGCTGGCACAGCCCTGTCAAAAACTGGGGCCCTTTAACATGACTCAACCGAAATACAAAATTAGCCAGAAAAGTAGGGATGAGTTGGAAGATTCGAGCTGTTTTGCCTGGATATTAAATCTTGCTTTGGTGTTAATTCTTGCCTCGGTATTAATTCTTGCCTTGATATTAATTCCGGCCATGCATATCCTCGCAGCGTTGTTTTACAGATGGTGCCAGGCAGAGACAACACACACACACACACACGTCTGATTTTCACAGCAATACAAGAGACAAAGGGAAACGCTGGGTCATCCTGTCCCCCAAAAGAAAAGGTCGGCTTCCAGATGACTCAGGAACATCCCAGAGATCAGCTTTATCTATTTATGTATTTATTCTGGCCAACGTCCGTGAATCACCGCTAATAGCAAACAGTTGCATAATTTTAAGGAGGATGCTTTTGTGATGCCTCTGACCAGAGAAAATACATCTATTTTGGCTTGTGCCTATGAATAGACACCCTGCTCTGACTCCCTGCGTTCGCAGAGCACAGATACTCCCGAAAATAAGGCATGATTGGCAGGTACAGCCTGATTAGCATTTACAAATTGCTGTGGCCTTTCTCCAAGCAATCATTTGTACAAATTGTTTCCTCTGTCTGCGAGCTGAAAAGAAACGGAGCTATTAGGTGAGCTGAGACTTTGAAAGAGTCGCATCAAGGCGAATGCTCACACCATCTCATTTCACACCCTTTTAAACGTTCAGCTGTGGGGTTTTTTTCCCTTTCTTAAGAAAAAGGCCAAACATGGGTTTTGGGTGAAGAGGCGTTTTTTATCCCTGAAGAAAATCCTTGCTCATTCTTTTTATTTCCCGCAGGGTTTTTTTTTTTTGTGTGTGTGTGTGTGTGTTTTTTTTTCCTTGCAGCGACTGTTCCTAAAATATTTGCTCATTGTGGTTTTCAAACAGATGAAAAATTGCCACAACAGTTTCGATTATATGTTGTTTGGTTTTTTTCCCATTTGGTTTTAAAATCACAGCAAAATGGAAACAGAGGCTTGCAAGAGAAAGAAAACCTCGCCTGGTGAAAAGCTTCGGAGTGGGCTGGCATGATATTCCTCCCCCCGTATTCCAGCCAGGAATAGGTCTTGTGAGATTTTTTGGACTGAGTGTATTCCTGCACGCTCCTCCTCAGATGTTTGATAGCACCAATTAAGGAGGTCCAAGCCACGAGTTTAAGACACCAAACAGCCGAGCCCGGCTCCAAAAATGTGCAAACCCTTCCAGGCACAGGAATAATTTGGTTTCCCCCCCTTTTCTTTGCGCACATTGCGCCCTGAGAAGGTGTTGCATCCTTCCCTGCAGTCAAGGACACTCAGCTGTTGTTATTTTTGGGTGGTGGAGGCTCCCATGACCCCAGGAGCCGGAGGTTTGAGCCCTCCAAGCCTCCCCTGCTCCCTGCGGGCGATAAAGGGGTCAAGTGGAGAGTCAGCGTGTCACCGAGCCCTTTGGAGCGAGGACACCGCTCCAGAAGTTAAATCCTCCCCAGTTCAATCTCAATAAACGGCGTCACTTTGCCGAACAGCCCATCCAAATTTCACAGAGCTTTGCAATCGACAACGAGGCGCCCTCGCTCCGGTTCCGAACGCGCGGCTCTGGCTGCAGCCTTAATTAAAACCATCTCGCGGCAGGATAAATAAATAATTCCCTTTTAAGTCTGAGGCCATTTTGCGTTGCGGAGCCCGGCGGGCTGCGGGAGGGCTGGTGTGTGGGAGAGGTGTGACAGCTCTGCCTCGATGAGGTAAGTGGTGGAGAGGCAGCTTGCATCCTCCAGAGTGGCCCTGACAGCATCCTCAGCCACCGTCACCCCTTCCTGCGCTCTGCAGACTTTCTGGCCACAATCTCTTCATCATTTTGCTTTATTTATTTTTTCTCCCGGAGAAAATTTTTCCCCTCTGGTGGTTTGTTCTCCGGGGGTTGGAATAACTGGAGTGTGAGTGGGCGTGTGGGTGAGAGGAGGAGGCAAAGCTGGGAAGCCGAGCGGAGCGTTTCGCTCGGCGCGGGGATGTTGTGTGGTGCCGCCTGTCCAAAAAATCATCCTCCGAGCCCAGCGCTACGGGGGAAGGCTTTGCTGCTTGGCTTCCTGGCCAGAATCGATGCAGAGCTGCTGCTGCAATAACAAATGGGTGTTGTGGGTCCTCCTGAAGGGCTCTTTCTGGCCACGACCTTTTAGCCAATGACCCGGCTGATGATACAAAATCGTTGACAGTGGTGTTTGCAGGCGAGAAAAAGATTACTGGTGTAATGTGCAATGAGGCAGGACACATAATATCACAGTGAGTCACAGAGGTGAAGGTATTTCAGCCTTTATTTCGGAGAGAAAAGAAGAGGTTTCCGAGGCTGCAGCTTAAAATGAGCTTGGAGCCAAGGTCCTTTTGTCCAGATCAGGCTGGGTGGTGGGGGCAAATCAGGACCCCAGGCTGAGGGTCCTCAAGGAGCAGCCCTGAGAGATTCAAGCCAGTGAAGGTTCTCAAAGCGCTTTACTGAATGTTGGAAAATCTCTGAAAATGGGTACCTGGGTGACCTTTAAGGGTCATCCAGTCCAGCCCCTGTGCCGTGGGCAGGGCCACCTTCAGCTGCATCAGAGCCCCATCCAACCCGAGCTGAAATGTTTCCAGGGATGGGGCAGCCACAGCCCCTGTGGATAACCTGTGCTGGTGTTTATCAGCTTCAGAGGAAAGAATCTCCTTATATCTGATGTAAATCAACCCTCTTTCTGTTTAAAGCCATCACCCCTTGGCCTAAGGCAAGAGGCTCTGCCGAAAGGTTTGTCCCCATCTCCCTTTGAGGCCCCCTTTAAGGAGTAAGAAAGAAAGAAATTCCCCTTTTCCTGCAGCCCAGCGATGCAGGGAAGGATCAGCACAGATCCAATGGGGAAAACCCGAGCCACAAGTTGTGATCAGGCTCCCTTTCCACCTCTGCTGGTGGAACCCACAGATCAGACTCTCCAAACCTCCAAAACACATAAGTTTTAGCTCCTGACTCCGTCAGTGTCACACTCCAGGATGAGGATGTGCTGAAAGAGGAGCTTCCCAGTGTGCTGGTGCTGGGATCCAGGAGCTTCCCAGTGCTCTGATCCCTCGCTCATCCAACCCATCCCTCTGACACCTCAGCTGTGCACACATCACATAAAGCTATAAAGCCATGGAATAAATATATATATATATATATATATATATACACACACACCCCTGAAATCAGGGATTTACAATCTTTAACATGTTGGTTAATCACAGAGCATGTGTTTTGTCGGGATCACTGGGACCTGGACATCTCCCTAGGAGCCAGAGGGAGTGGCAAAGGTTGGGAACATGCACACAGGTAATTTGTGCCAAGCCCTGGTGGGACCAGTGTCATTCGAAGCCTTTCTTAAAGCGCACGTTTATTCCCCTGCAATATTTAATACCTTGCTACGGATCCTGAGGAGTTTCTGCCGCTCCGTCACTATAATTAATAATAACCCCACTGCAGGGAAAACGACTTGTCTGAATACTCTCCGTTGGTAATGACTCAGACCTTAAGGTTTAATTCACGCTGTTCCCTCCTTGTTAATTAAAGGCACTCAGCGTCTCGTGGTGCCAGGTGGATTGAGAGGAGTGGCGTTAGTGCCACCACAGGGAAATGGCAAAGTTATGCCAGCCCGGGACACCCAGGGATGGCTGGGGCTGCTGTATCTGACAGTAAAGATGGAAATGTGCAGCGTGGTGATAAACTGCCTTCCCGAGCTCCTGAAATCCTTTCCTTTCCAGCCCAGAGATTGTGGCCACGGCTGATTTCTGCTCCGATTCCTTGATAGTCAGGAATTATTTATTTTGCAGCTGTCAGGCTGTGTTTGCCACATGCGGCGCTTTTCTATTCCGTCTCCCCTCTCGGATATCCTGGGGTTTTATAACTGAATTTATATTCTTTGTGGCTCTCTTAAAAAAATTACAATGAGGCCAAAAATAATTGTGTTTGTTGCAACTCACATGGAGGAGTTTTTCTGCCAGGATGTAGCAGAATTCAGGAGCTGGTGGGATGATTTCCAGGCAGAAAAAGGGTCAAGTGACAAAAAAAAAATCCATACATTTAGAATCACAGGTCATTTATTTGCTGGATCAAATCAGAACTTCCCAGATCTAGGAAGAATCCTTCCTGGGATCCACTCAAAATAGCAAAATTAATTTATTTAAGAAGATTAGGGTGGAAAACAAAGTCACCTTCAGTTGACAGCAACTTCTCTACTCCCTTCCCCCCCTCGTATAACCTTATATATTTTTAGTCCTCCAAGCCTTGTAGTGCTTTTGTGCAGGAGCCAAACGCTGTGGAGCAATGGGAAGCTCAGCCAATCCCCTCCTGGGAATACATGTAAATAAGGAAGGTTTGGCGTGGGGATGAACTGATGACACGTTCCTTGGGCCGCGCACAGAAAAAAAAGGGGGAAAAAAACCCCCAAATAGTTTTTTTTCTGCTTGAAAAAAAATGGTGCTTTCATGTTAGGCTGAAAATATCCTCCTGGTACCTTCCTATCTCCAAAGTAGCTCAGAAATGAAAGCGGCTTTGCAGAAAGGGCTTCTGAGGAGAATTCCTGGCGGTCGGAATTATCTCCCTCCATCCCGCCTGGTTTCACGCAAAACTCGGAATTCCTTTCGCTGAAGAAGTTAAATTCTCCTCAGGGACTTGGAGAACCACAGCCCCTTTCCCCTTTAAAATCCCAAATCAAAAATACCCCCACCCTCCCCCCCCCAAATCGATGCAGCCTTTGCCGCTCGGAGGATAAAGAGGGATTTAAAATCTCCGCACGTTCCACGAGATGCCACTTCTCCAGCGTTAGTTCCCTCCCTGCAGCTCTCGCTGCTTGGGGCGAGCTCAAACCAGCGAGAAGCACGTTTTAGCCGTGGTTAATCCTCTTAGGGCTGAGGGATTCGGGGGGTTTCTCTTCTCCTCCGGTGCCCTCCACATCCCGGGCACGCTGTTATCCTCGGGGGCCTTCACCTTCCCCGGGGAAAACTTAGTGGTCCACCACATTCAGAAGCTCCAAGATGGACAAATGGACAGAGGTTTCGCCCGAACTTTATGCTTTTATTTCAAATGGGCACTTTTTGCCAATGTTTGCCCCGTTTTGGGCACACGCACGTCTGGAGTATTGCTGGTAACTACAACCAGCCAGTGCCTACGAGCCCACAGCTGGCTTTGCTTTGGGCTCATCGTCCCACGTAAGTAGCTTTGGCTTGGAGAAGACCTTCCCTACTAAAGGCTCAGCCATGGTTTGATTCTGTGCACCACGTTTTGAGTCCGTGCCAGCCTTCAAAACGTACACTTTGAGTGAAATCTCGTGAGTTCAAAGGTCCTCTTCAAGGTGTCTTTCGGTCCAGCAAGGGAAATACGGAGATCCTCGGATCAAACAAGTGTTGAACAAACGCCGAGGGAGATACGGAGAGAGCAGGGAACTCAAATCTGGAGCAACAAGGGGTGACTGGGAAAGTCAGGATGCTGCTGAAGGTCTGTTTTAAGTGACCGTGAGTCACAAAGAAGCCCTTTCTCTGGACGTGGAGAATCCAGGAGGAAAATGAGAAGGATTTTATGTTTTTTAACCTGCTTTCCAGGCTAATGACCTGCTTGACTTCATAGGGTCATGGAATATCCTGAGCTGGAAGGGACACACAAGGATCACTCTGTCCAACCCCTGGCCTTGCACAGACATCCCAACAATCCCACCCTGTGCCCCAGAGCATCATCCAAACCCTCCTGGAGCTCTGGCAGCCTTGGGGCCGTGCCCACTGCCCTGGGGAGCCTCGGCAGTGCCCAAAAGGCCCAACATGCCAAAAGAGAGGGTTAAAAAGGCTGAGAAAGCTTCTCTGGGCTCCTCCAGAGTTAAGGGTTGGGGGGTTTTTAAGATGAAGGTGGAGTGGCTTGTTCATTACCCAAGTGTTTGGGACACTCATGTATGAGGGAAGGCTCTGCCACCTGCTCATGTGTGAGCAGTCTGCAGATAAATGTGGCCTCCAGCCCTTCCAACCCATAGTCCCACTGTCCCCTCACACCCCCAGATCCTCCACATCCTGAGAAGATGGTGCTTCTCAAGGATCTATAACAAAATACCCACGGTCCCACCACATCCCCATATCCTTCACATCCCAAGGAGATGGTGCTTCTCAGGGGTTCTACAACAAAATACCCACAGTCCCACTGTCCCATCACACCCCCAGATCCTCCACATCCTGAGAAGTTGGTGCTTCTCAGGGGTTCTACAACAAAATACCCACAGTCCCACCACACCCCCAGATCCTCCACATCCCCAGAAGATGGTGCATCTCAAGGATCTGCAACAACACACCCGCATGTGGCAAGGGGGGACACGTGGAAATCTACCTACAACCACAGACCCAACAGCGAGATAAACCAGCTTCTCTCTTCAAGCTCATCAGCTCCTGTTCCTCCAGTGGGCTCTTTGGCAAGTCCTGCCCCGTGCAGCACCTCGCTGCTCTTACGATGTGTTCCCGGCACTGCTGTGTTTTCAGTGTGCCGTGCAAGGCAGGTGTGGCCATCAAACAGCCCCCCTAAAGCCCCCAAGGCTCGAGTTTTCACGGTCATCCCATTCCTGGGAATGGTTTTTGCACAGCTGTTTGGGTTCGTTCCAGGGTGGAAAAGAGGTTGAGGAGAAGGGAGGATTTGCTGAAGGGGTTTTGGGTGCGGAATTTGAGAGGTGAGCAAGGCACGTGCACGGGTGTGTGAGAGGGTTCGGGAGGGAGCTGCAGTCATCCCTTAGTCACCGTGATGTCCTGGGGGGCTGATTCCAGAAGCTCCCATGATGGGAAGATACCTCAAGCACTGCAGCCTCTCCCTACAGTGCTCTGGGAATGTCCGGGACAGGACAAGGGTCACGCTGCAAAGTGGCCAGGGCTGCCCAGCATGGACATCTGGGAGGGGGAAGGAGGTTGTGAAGCCTCTGTAACCCATGTGATGTTCCCTGAGTCCTCTACCCAGTTCTGGGACCCTCAGACAGGAGAGGCATTGAGGGGTTGGAATGAGACCAGGGAAGGGAAAGGAGTTGGGAAGGGGCTGGAGCAGCAGGAGGGGCTGAGGGAGCTGGGGGGGCTCAGCCTGGAGAAAAGGAGGCTCAGGGGGGACCTTGTGGCTCTGCAAGTCCCTGCCAGGAGGGGGGAGCCGGGGTGGGGGTTCAAGAACAAGGCACAGAACAAAGGGAAGTGGCCTCAGGTTGCACCAGGGGAGATTTAGATTGAACATCAGGAGGAATTTCTTCCTTGAGAGGGTGGTCAGTCATTGGAAAGGGCTGTGCAGGGAGGTTTGGAGTCCCCATCCCTGGAGGTGTCCAAGAAACGACTCCATGTGACATTTAGATCTATAGTTTAGTTGACAAGATGGAGAACGATCAAAGGTTGGACTTGATGATTTTGGAGGTCTTTTCCAACCTTCATGATTCTGTGGTTCTATGATTCACACTGGTGAGAAGAAGAACTTGGGCATGACAATTCATCTCTTACCTGACTTGCCTGCCTTAGACCAAGGATAGAAGAGCTGGATGCAGCCTTGGAAGAGATTTGGGTGCCCTGCAGGGATGCTGGAGGTGCAGAGCAGGACAGTTCAGATCCTGTGGAAGGCTGGAAGAGGAGTCAGCGCTACTGGGGAAAGGGAGAAGACTCAGTTTCTTCAGTGAGTTCTCTGTGTTCTGGTTTGCTTTGCCACCGTGGCTCCAAACTCCCGGCCTGGTGGGATTCCCCAGGGCACGAGATGCCACTGAAGGAAGGACAGGAGAAGTCTCCCCACCATCACACAATTCTCCCCAGGCGTCTTCTGCATCCGCCTCATTCCCTCTGGTGTAAATATTCCCAGGGCAAGGAAAAATGTCCTTCCCTAGGACAAACTCTCCCCCTGCAACACAACAAAGCTCTGAAGGGCAGGAAATCCACGGGAAGAGCCGGGTGCTGCTGTGCCTGGAGAGAGCTCTGAGCGCCTGAGGTGTGCGACGGAGAAGCAACAGCCACGCATCGTTTTTGGG
This sequence comes from Sclerurus mexicanus, assembly GCA_013396755.1. NCBI lineage: Eukaryota > Metazoa > Chordata > Aves > Passeriformes > Furnariidae > Sclerurus > Sclerurus mexicanus. The sequence continues at coordinate 12,900 of VWZF01002257.1, read as the reverse complement.
GACTGCTGAGCAACCTTCCCCTTCGGAGGGTTTGCAGCAGCACAGGGTAGAGATCGCAATTTTCCCCTGGAAGTTCAGAGCGAGGTGTTGCCATGGAAGGATGAAAAGTAGGCATTTCCCCGCGGAATGAACATCCCAGCTTGGAAATGTCTTTGAACTGTTTTATTCTGACGGCGTCACTGACAGATGGATTCTAATCTGATAATATTGGCATCAAATGAGTGTGATAAAACCCAGAAATAAGTAACTTCCAAGGAGGGGTGGCCCCTCGTTTACTTTTACAGGGACAAACACTTCCAGGGAAAAGCCATCCTTTTGCATTTCCCTCCGCACAACAAATATCCTTAACACAGAGTCGGACTTGATGGTTTTGGTGGGTCCCTTCCAGCTCAGAAAATCCTGTGACTCTGTAACATCCCCTCTGAAAGTGATGAACCCAACCCAATCCCAAATGGAAGCCGCTTCAGGAAACACACTTTCAGACATCTTCATCTAAGAAGGCCAAAGAGCCAGCTCAGCTCCATCCCATGGAGCTCCTGGCACTGAAACACACGACTGGAGAGGTCCCAGCTCCAGGTAATTAGAAGAACATACCCTGGAATGAAGCCCAGTGAAAGCAAACATGTTCTCCTTAAGAGCATTGACATCAATTAAGGTAAAACTCGCTTTTCTCATCCTTTTTTCCACATTTCTGCTTCCCGTTGTTATGGCCTGGAGGCAGGAAGGGGTTGCTGAGGCAGTTGTAGGTTTTTTCCCAGAGTGTTGAAAGAAGATGAGCTGTTATTTTATACATCAAGATGCACAGACTTTGCTCTGTGGTCCAGGAATAGCAGAGAGGTGGATGAAGATCAAAGTGGAAATAAACCCTGCCAAAATTCCAGCCACAGGAGAAGATTGTTTCAAGAATTGAACAGAAACAGCCAAAGGCAAGAACTGGGATCTTTAGACATTTCACCCATTCCTGGCCCTACAGATCAGGTGGGTGGTAGGACCAGCCCTTTCGGAGGATGGTCCTCTGGTCCACCTCTCCTCTCCTAATTTACCAGCAGTGCTGGTGTACACTGAGAGATATCTGGGCATTTGCTGGTAAAACAACCCTGGAGAACTGTGACAGAATCCTCCTTCCCAATCTCCAGGCTGGATGGAAATGAGTGACTGGAGGATGTCATGGGCTTCACACTGGACCGGTCTTAGATGGAATTTGGTGTCCAGACTTGTGTCCCTTCCCTAAAAGGGAGAGTTAGGCCATGTGTCCAAGTGGGAAGAAGACTAATCCATTTAGGCTGCGCATGAGGACTAGGAGGGAAGGCAAAGATCAGCTTCCCATAGGTAAAGGGTTGTGACCTGTAGGACCCACCAGATGCACTTGGTGTCCACTGAGGCTCAAGAATTTAGTTTAATGATTGGGAAGCACTAAAGGCCGGAAAAGTGCTTGGAGCTTGCTGGGAGTATTTCTGGGAGCAGGAATCAGAAGCAGTTTGGATAAAACCTACAAAAGAAGGTCTAAGAATGGGTCCTGCTTCTGAGCAGATGCTGTAGGTCTTCCTTGCAGCTCTACAGATCTCTCATGGTGAACACAACTATCTCATGAGCTTTTCATATCTTCACTAAAGCTGATATCTCTCCTTCTGCCCCCTTTCCCTCCCAGCAGTTCATGTAAGCCCATGGGATCACCTTGGAATCATTGAATCCCAGACTGGTTTGTGTTGGGAAGGACCTTAAGGATCACCTCATTCCAACCCCTTGCCGTGGGCAGGGACACCTCCTGCTCGACCAGGTTGCTTCAAGCCCCATCCAGTCTTGTCCACCTTTAGACCCATGACAGATGTTCTGCCCCCAGGATGGTGTTGCTCTCGCCAGTCCCTCATAGGATCATTTAGGTTGGAAAAAACCTGTGGGATCATGGATTTACTGATATCTCTGCCCCTGTGTTTGGCTTTTGTGGAACCTTCCAGCTCTTCCAGCTGGAATGACAGACTCATCCTGTTGGTAACCAAGCCTTTCACGTGATGCTGGTTTTGAGTGACTCCAGGCTGTGGAATCAAAACGACAGGATAAACTCCTCTGGCTCTCAGCTCACAAAGGAGCATCTCCATCCCAGCAAGAGACCACAGTGAACAGATGCCTCTTTGAAGCTGTCCAGATGGCTGAGTGGCTGCAAAAGGCACGAGAAGGATCGTAGCCTATGGCAGCTTTCAAGTGGCCAAACTGATGTGGAGCGAGCAATGACCTTTATAAACCTCCTTGATGAGAAACACGTCCTTGCAGCGGCAGGGCGAGGAGGAGGGTGAGGAATCTCTGTCTCTGAATCTCTCGTGGCACAGATATTTCAGCTGTGCAGACATTGGGAAGGGACGTCAGCGTGCAGTGAGTTCTCACCGCTGGAAAATCCACTTTTCCACCCCGATTTTTTGCTTTCTAGGCAGCTTGCCAGTGAGAAGCTAATCACGTTAGAGGAAAAGCGCTTCCTTGGGATGGAGGCAGACTTTGGAAATAAAGGAGAGTGTGGGCTGATCTCGCTAAGGGAGGGGAGGAAAACTCCACCAGAAGTTAGACTTGCGAAGCTCATCGCTGCAGGGATGGCATCTTCGGGGCCCACATGCTTATTGGAGTGAGCAAAAGTGGCTCTGGAGGCATTCAAAGAGACAGCGGATGAATGGGATGGCTGGAAGTCCTGATTCTAAGCTGCTCCAAGCAGGACCGTCCCTGGGGGCTGGATCATGGTGACAAGGGCTTTGTCTGGCCCGGTCTTAAGGACCTCCAAGGATGGAGATGCCACCACATCCACAGCTCTGTCCTGCTGTGTCTCCCATTGGGTGATAAATCCTTGGAGCCTGGAGGTTTCTGTCTTTGCAGCACTGCTGCAGAAGGGCTCTGGTCTCACCCGGCTTGTTTGGGGTCCTGTTCTGGCAGAACCAGTGCACTCAGAGGTTCTGATTCAGTCATGTGTTGTGTCATGAAATAATTCGAAAGGCATTTAAAAAATATGCACAAACAGAGCTTTTGAATCTCCTCAGTTGGAGGCTTAAAAGTCTTCTGTATAAACTATTCTTCATTAAAAAATTGATTTCAAGTGGTTTTCTCTGAAGGCTTTTGAATATAAGTTTTCTTTGATGTAAAGCAGCATTTTTGGAAGAAGTTCTTTCCTGTGAGGGTGGGCAGGCCCTGGCACAGGTTGGGCAGAGAAGCTGTGGCTGCCCCTGGATCCCTGGGAGTGTCCAAGGCCAGGTTGGACGGGGCTTGGAGCAACTTGGGCTGTGGAAGGGATAGAATGAGGTGATCTTTAAGGTCCCTTCCAACCCAAACCATTGCATGATCCTGTGATTTCAGTGAAAGATGTCCAGCCAGTCTCCTGTGTGGAATCTCATCCAAATGGTTCATGTGCCACAAAGTGCCCACTGATCTCCAGAGACATCCACGTGACTGATGCAGCTTTTTAGGGGAGAAAGGGCTGGTCAATGCACTGAAATTAAGTTGGTTTGTGTGAAGGGCTCTTGACCATCAGAGTGAAGGTGCAGATAAAGGTGCTCTTTGGGAAACATCAAATGTTTGGGTTTTTTTTTCCCTCTGGGCTCCTAATCCAAGCAAGGACGGGTTTTTGTGATGATGAGTTAGGATTCTTACTACCAGGAGGTTCTTGGAATGGAAAAGAGAGGATTGTGCTTTATCAGAGAGGAGGGAAGAACCTCTGAAGGTCTGGGCTTGCACAGCTTGTCCCTTGGAAGCGAAGCTCCTGGGTGAGTCTTATCGGATGTGAGAGGATTTGTCCTACTGCTGCACTTGAAAAACAGATGGAGAAACCTTCATCTGGTCACTCCTATTTTAAATTATGCATCCTCCATCTGCTGCCTGGAGCACAGACGTGCTCCCAGTAACTGCTGCGTTCCTAAAATAACCTGGGACTCGTGGAGAGGCTTTTACACATCCCTGACTCGCTCAGTCCAGGCTGGCTCAGCTTCTCTGTCTTGCTGATGTCCCTGCAGGTGAAGCTTTGATGTCACCTGGTGAGCCATCCAGTTTTGGCCAGGCAGGCCAAGATGCCATCGTGCCAATGGAAGCTGCTCCCTCTTCCAACACGCTGGTAGGAATTTTGCACCCTTTGCTTTGGCTGTTCGGAGAGACCTCGCCTGCATGGAGAGGGTCTACACCTGAAAACCTCCCTGAGGGGCCAGAACATGAACCTGAGCCCTGGATCGACTTTAAATTTGGAAAGCTCTAACCCTTGCACCGCAGCACTCCTTATGAGAGGTCTTGGCACCCTGAGGAGACCATTCCAGCCACCTGGTTTTCCACCAGTCCAGGGTAAAGGTGCAAATGTGTTGGCCCAGCGGGTCCCCAGAGCAGAGCCAGGGGTTGGTTGCTCAGGTCACTTCCATCCCCGCCAGACGTGCTCCACCACACTGCACGTGTTTAATTCTTTGCCTCTTTCCCCTGACTCTAAATCAATTCTGTCAGCTCCTTAATTATTTTAATTTTTCTTCATTCTCCAAAGCCCTCAAATATATTTTATATATAGGGAACAGGCTTAAAAAAGAAAGCTACCGCTGCGCCCTTGCCTCTGAAATATTACCAGGGAAATGTGTGTATTTCATCTCTGCCTTTCATTTTTCCAGACATTTTCTGCTTTGAAGAAGCTGGAAACAGTAATAGACTGATGGCCACACTCCAACTCTATTGATTAACAGTGAGTGGTCAAGCTCTTCAGTGCCTGAAAATACATCCCGAAATGGGGACCGGTGAATTATTGCATTTTCCCGCAGATGGAAGCAGTGAGGGGGTGGGAGGAGAAAACCTACAACGAGGAGTCCCGAAAACCCGCCTGCCCCATGTGCAAATGCCCTCTGGTGTGAAGGAGTCCTGACGTGGGGACAGCCGGTGACTATTTCGGTGGCTCAGCACGGTACAGGGCTACATCATTTATTAATATTGCCGCTCCAGATTGCCTCTGTGGAACAAGGGGAGAGCGGAGAAGGAGAGCAAGCGGAACACTCCTCTGCAGATTTGAGCGGTGCTGAGAATAGAAATCTCTTCCCAGGCATTACAGTTCCTCACCGATGGTCCCATCCTCAGGGAAAAAAGGCAAAGAGTCCTGAAGACAAAGGGATTACCGCAGGATGCAAGACTTGGAGAAGCCCAGGGGCTTTAAAGATGTTCTGCCGATGGACAGTGGGACAGCGGCCACAAGTCTGTGCCTTCAGATTCCTCAGGGGATTCCTCTTTACACGCCTGGAAGCTGCTGGAATTGCTGGGCTACTCCCTAACAAGACCACAGGGTCATAATATCACGGCATCATAGGATAGTTGGGAGTGGAAGGGACTTCAGGAGGTCTCTGGTCCAACCTCCTGCTCAAAGTAGGGGCAGCTTGTGGCTGGACTGGGTTGCTCAGGGCTGTATCCAGACTGCTCTTGAAAACATCCAGGGCTGGAGATGGAACCGGTTCTCTGGGCAACACGTTCTGTTTCTTGACTGTGCTCACATGGGAGATGTCTCCTCTCTCCTCCAGTACCAAATCTGGGATTTTCTTGAACTCAAAGGCATCACCGGTGGGTAGGAATGAAAAGGAAGGTCCACCAAAGCTGGGGTTTTCAGAGCAGGACAAACTTGGCAATGTTGTACTTTCTCCAAGGAATAGGCAGGTTTGAGGTGGGATAACAGTCTGGGGATTCCTCCAAACTCGAGGTAAGGAAGAGGAGCAGTGTTTGGGTTTGGAGGAACAAAGAGTGGAGACCTCACTTTCAGGTTCCATAGCCTTGTCCCACCACTCCTCCACCTCATCCATCATCTGGGAGAGGTGTGAGTTTGCATCAAACATCAAAGAATACATTTTGCCTTCAAAAGGAGGGGGAATATTTTTTAAATTGTAGCTTTTCCTGGAATAGGAAACCATTTTGTTCTTATTCTTTGAGTTCAAGTCCTGTCCCAAGAGTGACGAAGAGCTGAGGGCAGATGCCTTAGGTGATGAGGAGCAATAGGTCACTCCAGCTTGCAGGACGAGAAGCCAGAAGACCTGGCAGCTTCTCTGCTGTACCTGATGCACTAATTGGTGCTGGGGAATATTTCTAAACTGCCTTTCAACTGAACATCCAAGAAAAGTCTTCCCTGGTAATCGAGGAGCTGCAGCTCCAACCTCCAAGGCCATTCAGGGCGTTCCCAAAGTGCCATTCCCAATCCTCAAGCAGTGAACACTGAGTGGTTCTTGCTTCGCTGAAATAGATCGTGAAACTCAAATCCTGACAGGATTAATGCACTGTACAAAGACTCGAGTCCTTCAGCGAGGCCGGGTGCTCTTTTTTAAACAGCAGCTTTACGAACCCCGTGTGTGGCCAGTTTGGGAAGAACCAGAAATCCTTCAATGGAAAAAAAAAAGTAGCAGCAACAACAAAATGAATAAGCGACTGTGGAAAGCAGAGATATGAAGGAAAGGTTTCCCTCTGCAAATATGCTTCAGTCAAGAGCTGGATGAGAGGTGCTAATGTTAACACACATCTGAAAGCTGTGAAGTTCAAAGGAAAAGGGAGCTTTGGGTACAATAACTAAAGGAGGTTACTGTGATATAAATGTCCAGGCAACACTACAGGAAAACACAGGAGGAAAGGCACGTTCTTCTTCCTTCTACTTATCTTTTAATAGAATGGGATTTAACTTATATTATCCCCATTACATTCAAGAGAGTTTTCCCCGGGGGTTTCATCTGCTCTGCAGAGATCTAACCCACTGTTTCCCAAAGCCTTTCTTGCAGTAGGAACAAACAGTTCCTTGGAGAGTGGGGATCTGAACATCCGTGTGACACAGGGAGGGTCAGGCTGGCAGGCTGCTCTGACCCCAGCTCACCTTGTCCCTCCTCACGCCTGTATTGGCACATCTCTTTTCTTTCTGCGTGTTTGAATTCAATAACTTCTATTTTTTTAAGGGACTATTTATTGAGTAGTGACAAACCCGTCATCTAAGGAGCTTTCCTAATAAAAAAACAGATTATTTTTGTTGGTATTGACAGCTACAGAAATCAGTATCTGCCATAGATCTGCATCATCTGTTTTGACTGTACACTCCCCAGGGGAGCATCTGCTCCTTTCCCACATGTACTGATACCACATTAGGATCAGGAACTCAAATACTTGCATGGGGTAACACTCCTGCCTTCATTTCTGCCCATTGATTTCCACGTGAGTTGCTCAAAACCCTTGGGAATTCCTCGTGCTAGATCCAGGACTCGGATCATATTAAAATGATTAAGGGTAAGCAATAAGTAGCAATAAACCACGTGCAGCTTTAACATCAGCAGTTGAGAAGCATCCCAGAGCACAATTTCATTGATTTCAGTGGAATTATGTCATGCTCTAATTTGAGCCAAAACCAGGAGATATATTTCAGCGCTCCTGGAAACCCTTTTGGAATTTATCCTCCGGTGGAAGGTTCCATTAAAACAAAAAAGACGCCGCTTTTAAGCATCGATCAGAATATATATTGTAACGCGTCCGAGAGGGGAGATTGCGTAAGACCTCCCAGCAGATTGACCTTCTGATACGTGGCAGAGAGAAAAGAGGGAACAACTCAAGAGTTATTTGCTGGGAGCACCCAGGGGCACTCGCAGCCCTGCCTTGAAGCAGGCTCGGATTGTTGCTGCGCCCTTTATTTTCGGCTGAGAGAGAAACCCCTGCTCCAGAAAGAGATCCAGTGTTTTTGCAGCTGGTGACAAGAGAGCTCTGACAAATCTGAGCTCAGCTCCCTCGGAGGGAACAAAGGCTGCCCAAGTGAGTCGAGTTCACTCCTCAGTAGCCATGACAACACTTTGGAGAACTCCAGGTTTAGGGAGGAAGGAAGGGAAATAAATAGTGATCCATTCTTGCTCCTCCGTTATCTCTAAGTGCCTGGACAGCTCCAAAGTTAAGCCAATGCTTTGTGGCTTCTTGGAGAGCAGGCAGGATGTGGTTTATCCCAGGGATGTCAAAACTCAGGGAAAGGGCGCAGAGGGTCCTGTGGTCAGAGCCCGGGATGCTGCAGGGTCGCTCTGTGTGTCCTCGGAAAGCAGGGAAGGAGTTGGGAAGAGTCCCTGCATCTCTTCACTTGGGTGGTTCTGGGAGACGTTGAGCTGCACCCGAGGAACCAAATGGGAGCAGAATGGTCACCCTGAGGTGCCTCAGTGTGAAGTCCAGGAGTAAGTCTGAGCTGCTGCAGGAGGTGTTTTAAGAAGAGCAGTCAGGCTTTGAAGATGGGACATCCACCATGCTCCATCCTGCTGGTCCCTTGTCCAGCCCAGGTGTGGTGACAAAGAGCTGGAGGGCAGGAATATCCTAAATGCCTGCAACTACCCGCTGAATGTGCTTGCCTTGCAAGTCACATCTGCTCTTTGAACATCTATTTCCCTTCTTTCCATTCCCCCAGGAAGTTTGCTTGAATTTTATTAGGTTTTTTCTTCTTTTATTTTTCTTTTTTCTTCGTCTTTTTGAATGTAATAGCTGCCCTCCGGCTATAACTCTTTTTTTCTTTCCCGTCCAGACAGCTTCTGCCACTGCTAATATCCATCTGGACTACGGGAAAGCAGAACCCTTCCTGGACAGGAATGGGTCAGTAGAAGCTTCAGAGCCTTTGTGACTCCCCAGATGGGGTCAAGAGGGCAGGAGACAGGTGAGTATCTCCTGTGCCCTCCTGGAAATGCGTCTCACCCCAGCCAGAGGGGCAGGCCCAGTGAAGCCATTATTCTCTTCTGTCCAGTTTCATTAAAGGAAATAAAAGGAATGACAAGTGTGGGATTGATGGGACCACAGTGACGCAATGACCTGTCCCTCAGGAGGGAGATGAAAGCATCCATAACTGCTCCAGAGCCTCCTGGGAGCCTCCTCCGATGGCAGGGCTGGACACTGAGCCCTGTTCCCCAGAGGGGAGAGATTTCATCCCTCCTGAGCAGGATTCACAGGGTGGATGAAACGCCCGACATCCAGCAAGCGACTGAGCACGTCCTGAGAGAGCTCCGGGTGTTTGCCCACCACAAACAGGGGCTGCAGGTGTGACAGCACCTCTGGGAGGGTGGTGAAGGTGACACAGCAGAAGAGTCACCCTGGAGCACCTCAAATGCTGCTTCTCCCTGCACATTTGCACAGCCCCTGTGAGCAAAGGGTACCCAGCTTCTCCCTTTTTCCTGCCAGGAAGGAAATTGTCCACACCAATCCACTCTCACAGGCTTTTGTGTTCACTCCAGAAGTCTTTCTGGTGTCCTGAGTTTTGGGGGGAGAGTGGAATGTCAACACATACAGGTCAATGCCTCCTCTACCTGCACTCCACCTCCCTCTTATGTCTTCTGGCCGCCCAGACACCCAAAGGTGATCTGAACCTCCAAACTCTGCAATAGGTCACAAGCAGAACACCAGCTCAGAAACTTCGGATCTCCTCTGTCCTGCCTCAGGGCAGCTCTGAAACCTCCTTGCCTTGCACCGAAAGCTCCCCCAATACAACTGCAATTCCTGTGGACATAAAGAGTATTTATTATTCCATTGATCCAAACCGTGAAATTTTCACTAATTCTGAAATATTTACTAGCACTGGCAAGGAAACAACCTCCACCTCTCCTGAGGAGCCAGCAAGGTTGGCTGTGCACGGAGGTGACCCTCATCACCACGCCAGGAACTCAGGGTGGGGATTGTTGCCTTCCACCGTGGAGGAATCTGTGACCTCACCAGGGAGTCTTGGTCCAGGTGGGACTGACTTCCCATGAACTAGAATGCGACTTTTCCATCAGATCCGGGAAAAATTCTTCCGCTTCGTTCAAATGAAAAGTTTCATTTCAACTTCAGTCTTTTTGAGAATTTGCTTTTTATCACATGGAGAGAAAACAGGGTGAGAGCTTTGCAGTCCCGTGCGGTTATAGCATGATGACATCCAGCAATGAGAAAGCAGCCTATTAAGGGACAGGCATCCAATTAAAGGGCAGGCATAGTTATAGGCTTTGCAAAAGTCAAACACCTTCAGAGCCGCTCTGTTTTCCAAGAAGTGGTGATTAATAGCAATTATGAGCACCACTGGAGGCATGGCCTTGTCATACGAGGGAGGGGAGGAGGCCGAGAGCGTGATCTGGGGCTTGGTGCAGTCACAGGCACATTCCAGGTAACCTTCAGGTTCATTCTCCCATCTCTTGCCTCAAATGGAGGGAAAAAAAACCTTTCCAAATTATATTAGTGCAGATAAAGTAGAGAGAGGGTCCTCTAACGAGTCAAACTTTCAGCAGATCATCCTGAGGCACTGCAGCTACAAATGCTTCAGGCTGAATCACTTTGCCATGATGAACTCTTCCCCCCTGTGCTCCTGGACTACCAAGAAGGTGGTGGGATGACCGTGGTGGCGCAGTCGTGACCTCCAGTGATGATCAGAGACAGCTCAGCAGATAGCTCACATGTAGGTGTCAACATGTAGACCCTCCCCCCCAATGAAGGTATTTCCAGCTTGAGGTATCTCCCACTCATTCACGCCTTGGGAGGCCTGGGGAAGAGGTCACAGAACCATGGAATAGTTTGGGTTCCACACCCCCTGGAGTGAGCAGGGACATCTTCAACGAGATCAGGGTGCTCAGAGCCCTGGCCAGGCTGTTTGCCTGGATTCTGCTTTTTGTAGAATCTCGGAATCATTTAGGTTGGAAAAGCCCTCTGAGATCATCGAGTTCAACTGTTCCCCTGGCACTGCCAAGGCCACCCATGTCCCCAAGTGCCACAAGCCATTTTAAATCTCTCCAGGGATGGTGACTCCACCACTGCCCTGGGCAGCCTGTTCCAATGGTTGACAACCCTTTTGGTGAAGAAATGTTCCCTAATATCCAACCTGGACCTCCCAACAGTTGTGGCTTCCAGTCTCAAGTGTCTCCAATCCTTTTGGGGGTATCTTTATTTTCTTTTCTGCTAGAAAAATAACATAACAGCGAAGTTGTAGGAACTCAGCTGCTTCAGAAACCATACCCCATCTCCCATTCACAGGCTGTGGGTTGGAAACCATCCCTTCAAAGAAACTACTCCCAAGTCCTTGAAACCCCTCCCTGCGCCCGGGGCTTTGCAAACCTCCACTTACTCCTGGCACCCGTCCCCAGATTGTGTCACTCGCCGGCTCAGTTAAGAAGTCGATTTGAATATTGTTTTATCACACTGTGCTTTGCAGACAGCATTGAGTCAGCTCAAAACCAGCGCAGTGTGTACTGGCTCCCAGTTAATTATAGTCATAAAACATCATTTACTCCAGTGAAAGGCAATACTTGGAATCCAGAGGGCTCTTTTCTTTTCCTGCAGACGCCGGTTCCTGCGAAGGGTTTTGTTTCCCCCCGTTATCGCACGGGGCACGAGGCAAGAGACAGAGTTTTCTGGCTGAGGGATTAGGAGTTGTTAGAGACCGTGTCAGACATCTCCCAGTGCATGGGAGAGCACAGTGAGGGTGTTTTGCAGGCAGTTTTCCCCAAAGGGTTTTAATAGAACCCTCGGGAAAGAAAGGAAGAAACTGTACCCTCAGTAAATAATTGCCTGTCTCTTGCTTGGGGTTTCTTTGCGCCCGTCCTCCCTTCAGCAGGGTCTGGCTTGGTCCCTAGAGAAGTCCGTTCACTGGGTTGGTGTTTCCTCACATTGCAGGTCTCCAGGGTTAGTCGTGGTTTTAATGCCCTAATTGAGAATTTGTTTCCCCAAAAGCCGTACGCTTGCAGTGTGGCCCCCTCTCACACCACTCGCAGGGCAAGGAGCTGCATCCTGGTCCTTGTCCCCGCCTCAGCATTGTAGATGTTATTTCCATCACAGGGACTGGATCAGCTCGTAATAATCCATCTCACGAAACAAATCCACATCAGTGAAACACCCGATGGTGAAGGGGAACGAGGGGTGATGGGGACCCTCCTCTCTGCAGATGCAGCTCAGGTGAAGGACCCAGAGCTGTTCTAGGAGCATCTGCACGTGTGGGAGTGTCTCTCCCATCGCCCAGGAGAGGGTTTCTGGCCTCACACCAGGTCTGAGGTTTGCACAAGAAGTTCAGGGCTGCAGGGCTCAGCTTTTCCTTTCGGAGAGGTTGCCTTGGCCGAGTGCCCGCCCGTGGAGAGGCAGCTGGGGAGGGAGTGTGGTTGAGGACAGACGGCGGAGCTGCAGCAACAGCAACCCACCCTCTCCTTCAAGCTGTCAGGAGGGCTTAAAGTTGGCACAAGCTGGAATATGTAGGGAAGCTCCGGTGGGAACAGCTATTGCTGGTGAGCACTGGTAGGGCTAATCTTGGAGGGGGACACTTTGTTCCTGGTGGTGTTTGAGCCACTTGGGAAGGGCAAGAGCAAGGGGGAAATGCTTGGTGGGTAGAATAGCACATAACCAAATTCTCCGCCCTCACCTCCCGCTCCTCACCACTGAACGGAAGAGCATCTTGTCAACCTGGTTTTTAGCAGATCCAGCACAAAATTTGAGTGCTCGCAGGTTTCTTCCAACCCAAAGCGATGGGGAGGGGGTCAAGTGGATGGTATGTTTTAATTTGTCTGGCCAGAAGCTCTCCTTGGGAGAGGTATCACATTATGGTAGTGAACTTGATCCTGTCTAAACACGTCTCTGGATTCCCTCCTTAGTTTTTCTCCAGCAGGAGCAATGAGAGGGAGAGCAGCTCTCCTGGCTGTGTCTGATGGATGGGTACTGGATAGAAATGAGAGCTGTTCTGAACTTCAGCCTCCTGGTTCCCTCCCTCCCAAGGCCTGTTTGTGCTGAAGAATGGAGGTGGCACATCTTGGCCAGACCCAAAGGAGGGCATGGAGGGGGTTTGGTGAGTCTGTGAGCCCTGACACGGCTGTGCATTCTTTGGTCCTGCCTCCAGATCCCTTTCTCCCTTCCATTCCTCATTATTAGAGTGTTGATTGTATGGTAAGAAAAGATTCAGGTGTTTGTACCATGGGCTGGTCCCCCAGCGTG
>VWZF01002256.1:68123-81876 GCA_013396755.1 Sclerurus mexicanus | reverse complement strand
TTTGTAGATTTTAATGTAGCTGTGTAGTTGCAGGGTGATAGCCTGAGAAGCTCTTGATGAGTTAAGGGAAACACCCCTGGAAGGGTGCTCCCAAAAACCATTGTCAGAGGACAAAGAGGCTCCGGGAGTTTCCTTGAAGTGCTCAAGACAGGTTGATAAGATAAACAAAAAATGGAGTGTCATGGAGATAACATGGCCTTTCTTTGCTACCTCTTATGGAAGCACAGGAAGCCAGCCTTTAAGACTATGTCATCTGTCTATCACCCCAGGAACTCTTATTGCCCATAGTCACTCAAACTACCTAAGGAAAAAAGTATAAAAAAAGATTGGTCATAAGCAAAATTGGGGAAAAGAACCACCATCTCTGCAGGCGTAACCATGGAGCTGCCCTGCTTCCTCCCATGCCTTGGACATTGAAGTGGTGAGCAGTCTTTCACTCTGTTTTCTCTTTTTCTTTCCTATTACTTTATGCCTTATACCTTTCCATCTTTATCCCATAGTTACCTTTATTCACTAATTTTATGTGGCTAACATCTCTATTTCATAGCCACTATACCTGGCCTTACATCTCGTAACCCATCCAAACATATTGGTTGTGGTGTTCCTTTAAGGTGTGTAATTTCTTTTAACGTGTTTGTCAGTGTGAAGCAGCTATCTTTGTGTCACAGAGAGTGTTGTGTGTAATTCTCCTCTGCGCTATGGCTTACCAGATGGGTTTAGATTGTTGTTTTAGGTTGTTGTGCTTCTGGTTAGTTTTTGGTTGTTAGTTAAGTATTGGTTAGGGAAAATGTTTGCTTAGACTGATAGGTTTCGTGCTGGTTTCTTTGGAGCCTCTTTTGTATCTGTAGAGTATGTTTTGTGCTGGCGACTTTAGGGTCTTTTGTGTAATCCATTAAACATAATCATGCCGCTAATGTTATCACCGACAACGTGAAACCCACAATAATTGTCACACCCTTGTATTAATAAAAATCATTTCAGAAATTGCTAGGGTCTAGTCCAGTTTGTTTCTGGTGCTGGCAGCAATATAATGGTTAAAGGGATCTGATGGAAAAGGGTCTCTCTTGCTATTAAGTGTAGTTCTCATTGAAGTATTAAAGTTCCTGTTCAACCAGTGAATCTGTCTTAGAGAAGGGTCCTTGTTAGGTGGGATGCAGACAGACTGTGTTGTGCATTAAAAGGCTTTGATATATTGAGGACACTTATAGCTCATAGAAATATATTAATACAAGTGAAGGCAGGACAAGAAATCTTTCTTGCTTCTGTCTTCCTTTCCCTTCTTTAATGTGACAATATTTTTTCACATTTGAGGTAGCAACTAACAGTTTCTAAACTCCTTTCTCACAGCGCCACATTCCTGAAATTCTGTTGTTAAGAGTTCAGGAGAATTCCCATGCACAAAGTAAAAGATACTAAAACACAACTGAGACATCAAAGCAAATTTATTCCTCTAACACGGTTACAATAACAAAGCAAATGTATTTGTGATAAAAACAATTCACACTGACTCCTGGAATCTTATCAAGCTGCTGAGCAGGAGATGGAGCCTCATACTCAGTGGGAGAGGCAGGCAGACAGTGCACTTTCAGGGCATCCCCTGGATCAAAACAATGCGCATAAGATCCTCTGCACCCCCTCATCCCAGAACCACACCTTATGTCTCCTCTCTCTGGAGTGGAACTTTGCCAGCTGCAACATCAGCTTGTGTGTGGCCATCACACCAGCTGAGTCTGCAAAGGCTCAAGATGCTGACTTTAGGCTAACAACGGCTCCATTCTCTATTGTTCCTTTGTCAAAGGCTATGTTTCCACCAGTTCAATGATACACTAATGTTTCTTTCTTCAAGGTTTAGTTTTAGTGAAACCATGCAGTATTTTCTCATACTACATTGATGAACACAACATGGACCAAATATGACAGGGCCCTAGACATGACTCTGAACCCTAACACATCTGTTTAATGGTCTCTTCAAGGCAAAAGATTTCAGCAAGGACATCTTGTTTGGGACATATGGAAGATGTGATTGTAGTCAAAGCAACATAGAATGGCCAGAACCCTTGGAGAGGCTCCAGAGGGGTAGCTCTGAGAGTGGTACCAGGGGCAAATGGTTTTTGGGTTAGACGTACCCGTTAGATGTGATAATTAAGTAGTGTCATGAATTTGTAAGAACCCTGGGTGTGTGTCTATGTATTCTGTGCACCTGAGAGCTTTCATTAAAGAACTGCTCTCTATTTTATCTATATTAATATTGTCTCAAAAGTTTTTTCCTCCATTTTAGGCAACAGACAAAATATAAGCAAATTCTAAGAGAAAAATTAAAAATTACAGAGTTCTCTGGAGATGTTGCACCTTCAGGAATAAAGAAGGTGCTTGAATGCCAGGCAACCATCTTTGGACAGAAAGAAGCACATTCTTCCACTTGTAGCTTCCAGTACTATTTAGCAAGGGTTGTGACATGAAAGAGCACTATGGCACCCCAACTTGGTACTTCAGTTATGTCTGCTGGAGAAGCAATTGCATTACCTTCCTTCTTGATATAAAGCTTGTTAAGATGAGTCAGGCTAACTCCTTCCCTTGGGACTTCTGCAAGGTTCTTTCAGCACTTCTTTAACCTCTGTCACAGCAGCTGCAACTAGAACTGGCCAGATTTGCCTGTGTAGGAAAAGGTTGATTTGCCTGTGTAAAAAGGCTTTAGCAAGCACAACTTGAGCTACCACAGAAGAAGAGAAATAATTTAATTACCATTAGCCTCTGCTTATCTCTACTATGGTATGTCAATATCAGTCCAAATTTCCCTGTCAAGACCCACTGTTCAGGTAACCCATTTTTCCCTTGTGGTGGTAAGTGGAAGCAGGTTTGACTGCAGCACTGACCTGTGTTGGTCATTATTCCATAGTAGCCAGCCATCTCAGAATTTATAGCTTACTCAAATCAATTACTTTTAAGTTTTTTCATCCCGTCTCACTGGATAGCCACTTTACTTTCTCTAATCCCAAAAGAGATTTATTCTGCTGTGGCTTGTCCTTGTTTAATCCCTTTGACAGCTTTCCTTATTAAATTCCAATGTCTGAAGGAGAACAGGCATCTACTACTGTTCCTGGAGGCAGAGCTGCAACTCCTTTGAAGTTCAGACTTGGATCATCTGCAGTCTTCCCTAAAGGACATAACTCTGCATTTAAATTATTAATAGTAATAAAACAATGCACCCATTCTGAAAATATCTCATAGTGGATTGTTCAGTAATTTCAAGTATTTTAGGATTAATTAATTCCTTTACTGAGTGAGGTCTTTACTTAATACTTGAACACTTAATTATATCTTTTATTAAGTAAATGAAGTACCTAATAATTTATCTGTTTACTATTGTTGTTACTGGATAATCTGGAAAATCTTCCCAAGCAACCAACTGAAGGAACTTATGACCAATTTAAATCATGCCCTTCAGCAAATAATTTATGTAACAATTACATTGTAGCAATAGTTTTGAAATTAATTTAACAGAAGATCACATGCAGGTTGTGCACTGAACCTGCAACCTCAAATTTTCTTGTGATACCATAAAAATGTATGAAATAGACCTGAATGGTTTCTACCAAATAAGGAGTTTATTAATGTGTAATTTGAAAGTTGTTGCTGAAATTTCCACCTGTGTGACACAGTGATTGAATAATGTCATCTGCTCCATTTTTGCTGTCCTTTACTATCCAGTAATAAAGCCCTTATGAAGTTGAGTGAATGCTTTGTAGAACTGAGATCTTGACTGGCAGAAAATGAAACTAGTCTGAAACACAATGAATCTAAATGGTATACTCTTGTTTCATGCAGAATGAAGGCTCTTTTCATGTTATCCCAGTCCAAAGCACATACTGGCCCTGTAAAAAGCTTGAGTCTAAGCTAGATATCAAAATGTGTAAATTTCATGCTTTGTAAACAAGTTCATGCTAAAAGGAAGTCTTAGGTCAATGCTGGAGTCATCCTAAACACATTTAGCCTAAGCATGGACCTTACATTTCTTGTTCACATATATGGATTAGTAAAGTGCTGATGGATCTATCCAGCACACAGATTGAGAGGTAAGCATAGAGATGTTCCCAGTACTAACACTGGCTTCATTTCCAGTTTCCTGAAGTTATTCGCCTCTCCAGTGGTGTTTACAGGGTCACTTCTATATTTAATATTATAAGCTCTTACCTGTGACAAAAATAATATTCTTCCTCTTTGTAACATCAGCCCTTCTTTGCCTAGCACAGATGCTTGTCTGTGGAACTTCAGCCAACTCTGTTGGGCTCATTTTGCAAAGTTTTAGAAGAGAGGAGTGGGAGAACTGGTGTCTCAACCACAGAGCTTTGCCAAGCTCTGGTCTGCCTTGCAGATATTTAGCTGGGACCAAATATGGATATATTAACTCCCTCTGAGTCACCTCTGTAGCTGCTACTGAACAGGCATAGATGGGCATCAGCCACTAATATTTCAAGTCCTGTAGGAGTTAAGTTGCTAGAGGCTGGGGAAGCGGAAAAGGAGCAGGCATTACGGCAGGATACAGTATCTCTCCATAGGCCCTTGAGGGTTTTACTAAAGAAGAATCACCCCTCCCTCCCACTCTCTCTGAGTGGCATTCAAGTTCTGACACAGAAGTGTTTCTCCTGTGATTCCTTCTCTCTCAAGCAGAAATGTCTATATAAAACATGCACTTTAAACCCCCCCAAAATAAAACTCATATCTGAAAACATAAACAAGTAGCAAAGTCTATCTGTTTCACATTTGCCCTGAGGCATTAGAAGATACAAATCATGCCCAGTGGATTCAGAGCACTTGTTTTTCTTCCTTGCAATAAACCTGAGGGTTGCTATCATAGAAAATGAGATAGGTGCAATACTTTACCTCCTCCTGCGTTACTTTCAGATAAACACACACTTCCCTAAAGTATCTAAAAACCCTACATGAGAGAAAGGAATGGAGAATCTAGCTTTGCTGATAACAAGTTGAGATACTTATTGTATTGCAGGCAGGTGTCCATCCTGCTGTAGAGTGGTGATTCTGTTGATTATATTCTCTTTGCGGATTTTAGATGGGTTGAACCTACTCACACATACACATGCACAAGACTGCAACTGGACAGATTTCAAACAAAGAGAAAATTGCTCTGTACGGAATGAATGATGCTTTTCCTTTGTTTCATCTGGAAATCTGATTTAGTGAGTGGAAGCTCAACTGTTCATATCAACAGAATTATTTGCTATATGTGGATAAAATGAATAAAGCCACTGGCAAATTAACAGCAATATCTGACACTCTGAATACACTGTATTGCATTCTATTTTCTTTATTATACCAAATTCAAGGTCTGTGATTTTTATTTTATATCATTGTATCCTTAATTATTAATACCAGTAGATATTACCATTAAATCAAATTCTGCTTATTTCACCAAACTAGTTACACTGTATCAGAAGGGACTACAGCCAGTAAAGCAAGATTTATTGATTAGATTTTAGTTTCTGCAGTGTTGAAAACTTTGGACATTTTAAAAATGTCCAAAGTCCCTGAAGATTGACCATGCTTACAAATTACATAATGTTATACATATCAATACAAATTAGTTTTATTAATATATCTGTATAAATAGAAGTATCTTACTCCTCTTAATCTCCTTCAAGAGAAAGAATGAAACAAAGAAAAAGTGCAGGGTGAGTCTGCTGCTTTTTGCTTGAAATCCAAACTCCTAAAGAATTTCCTTCACTACAAAAATTAAGTCAGACATTTTCCTTAATGTACTGAAGGCAATTTACAAATGAGGGCTGGAGCAAGAAGCTATATTTACCAAAAAAGATTTTACACAGAAAACTGTTTTTACCCTCTTAAAACTTAAAATGATATAATTGCAGTGGCATTGGTAGATGCCCTATTTATAACATGATGAACAGTTGTAACTACCACAAGTACTTGATAGTAGGGTGCATTTCAAAACTCTCATACCTTAACAATCACATGCTTCAAGATCATTTGGAAAATGCAACCAGATTAGATTGCGACTGCCAGCTCTGTTAGTGAGCTAGATGTCAGAAAGAACAGTAAACAATTTCTCCAAAGATCATCCTGCATCCTGGATAAGTACTTGCATGTTGATGTTGCTAAGGTATATATACAAGCACCTTGGGACAAGGGCTATTGCTACTTCTCTGAAACAGATATAACTACATTCTTATCCTGTTGGGTGGTATTTGCTATGGCAACATTTAACTGATAATAAATGCTATCATTCTATCTGTTTCAGCAATTGCCTCTCACTATCAGCCCAGTTCATGAGTTGATGAATTCCCAAACCTTTGTTTTTATCTCTCTTAACTTTAATTTCCTTTTAATTTTGCATTTTCTTACTTACCAGTTGAAAATATTTCTACTTTGGCAGAAGAATTTCAGGGGAGAGCCGACTCATTTGTCCCTTTATTTATGCTGCAGCCTGGTTTAGAAATGTAATTTTTGTTAGGAATAGTGTGAATACCTGCAACAGAACATTATACCTTGATAGACATACACATGGTTCAATGTATACTATAGTTCATTATCAGTTAGTATTTAATAACTATTAGTCCATTTTCCCCTACTTGGGCACCTCCTTAGGGTTCACAACATATTACTGATACTCACTAAGTTGAAGGATACTCCTTTCTTCATATTCTTGTTTAGCGTTGCTTCTGAGTTTAGTTTTTTTGTCATTTTCTGTAAGTATGCATTTGAAAACAGGGTGTTTGAAAATAGAGGCGAAACTCAATTCCACTTGAATACTGAACATTGTGTAAGTTAGGCATAATGAAGCTGTGTTTATAACAGACATTATATCATAATTTTGCCTGTAGTTTACAATTCCCTCTGTTTACATTGAACAGTGCACAAAATCCTTTTATTCATCTCAATGCTAGTCTATGTCCAGAAAATACATTTGATCCATTTTTTCACTTGCATTGACTTCTGTGACAAAGAAAAATATTTACTCTTGTGGTCTGGATAAGTGCTAGTTTTCAGTTATTATATTCAGCATCATAGCTCCTTGACATGATAGAACTATCCCTATTCATTAAAGGCTGAGTATACATCCCTGATGGTTTTAACCAGGCTTCTATCGTGTATGAAGGATTAACAAAGATTAGCCAAGTTTGCCTGCTCCATGCTCCTCGGTACAAGCTCTTGTTTTGAAAATCTAGTTTGAAAACAAAGACAGGAATAAAATCACTTTTGATCCAAACATTTTGTTGTTGCACCCCATTTGACAGCTTCTCCATAGAGAAGGCTCACCACCTTCTTTCCAGCTGCGGTACTAAACATCCATAACCTTGATGGGACTTACGCCTCTTTGAGTCTCAGAACACACCAAATATGAGATTGCACTTGATCCCTTACCTCAGAAAGACATATGAAAATGCACTGTAGGATGAAAAGCAAAGGAAATCACATGTAGTGAAGAGTTGCTACCAGGAAATGGATTCTGCACAGCTTAAGACCCATCTAGCTTGTTTCCTCTTGTGAGTTGCAGGATTCTTAGATTAGGGGTTTATACATCTCTAAAAATAGCAAGACCCTAATAAGAACCACCCACCAATGCAGGGCACAGGTACTATCATCCTCAAAATAAAAAGGATTGCAATTGAAATAGAAGAGTTGCTTATCTTACTGGTAAAACTCTCTTATCTCTTGATAGAAGAGTGTGAGTCTAGTGGGAACCAGAACTATGTTACAATGAAAAGCAGAACTGCAGCCTGTTCAGAGGGAAATTGAGGTATGTTATAAATTGTACAGAGCTCAGAATTTCAGCTGATACAGTACTGATGTGCTTGCTAATGTTATTGCTAATTGTAAAGCAGAACTGTGGAGTGCATGCCAGCAAAATGGCCTGTGAAAGTGGATGTCAAAAGCAACTGGAGCATGTTTCTGTGCTCATGTCTAAGGAGTGGCATAATGTGATGACATTTCATTACTAACAAAATTGTTCACTCCTTAATATGCAGTTTCAGGCTAGAAATACAGTGGATACTATGTTCCTGAAGTGTTGGTGACTAAGCTCTGTAATTCACAAGATGAGACACATGCTGTTAGGACTCACCCAGCCCTTTATGGATGAGACATAGAACTTACTCTCTATTACAGTCGTCGTTATAATGAGCTAAAATCATCCCACCACTGCAAGTGAGCCAAAGCTTTTGATTATGTGTATGTGTTTTTACAGATATAAATACTGATATTGTGTTCAATGTAGGCATTATTTCAGTGTGGAGAGAGTGGTTTTTAAAGCTGATTACATTTGCATTAAATGTAAGCTCTGCTGTTTAGATCAGTGACAGCTAATGGCTTTGGAGAGTGAGCAGAAACTGATTTGTTAAAGCTATACTCTTATTGAAGTAAAATTCTACTTTTACAGATTCAAAGCTTAGTAATAAAAGATTTGAAAACAAAGAGACTCCAGTGAACCTGGCTGTATCTTTAAAAAATTCAAGTGATTTTAGAAGGTTAATATTACAGAAGCATTTTTTATAGCCCTTTTTTTGATCTTTCCTGTATCTGGAGGTAAGTAAACTTTTTCTCAATCAAAAACTACAAGAAGAATAATAGTTTTTTGCTATTTTTCCTTTACTGAAGCTGCTTGACTATTTGAGAATAATCTTGTCTTGTTAAATTGCCATACTACTATTTTATAATCTTTTATGATGAATTAACCCTGCTTTACTACAATGAATTTCTTTTATGCAGGAAGCATTTTCTCCCTACAAATAGTCACTGTAGTCAGTAATACCATATGCTGTGGCTCTTGTAGGCCAGAACTCTGCAGAACACTCAAAATGTAAATATCTAACTTAGCTGTATTCTGAAGTCTTGCACATTTACATAGGGCTTAAGGACGTGTTTATAAATTGAAGGAGGGTTGTCACTAAGCTTTAGACTGCCCGGAGCACTGAAAAGACATGGCCATTTAAAGTAAGTAAATAGCAGCCAGAAAACAAAGTATTACAGCTTTCCAACTCTCGTACACTATTGAATGGGCTGCAGTAGGTAGAGGATTCTTCATTTGTCCTTGGTTGATGTAGAACTTTAGGCAGAGGCAGAGTTTCTGTGGTCTTACTGCCTTAATGCAGGGTCGATGCCCACACTACTTTAAATTTGAGATGGTTGATACCATTAGTAATGATCTACTCTTGTTAGGGTCCCAAACTGATTTCCTAGTTTAGAACAGAATGTTGCGAAGATGACAGAATGTTTGAAACTCACACACTTGAAGTAGTACTTCTCATACTCATCTGTTGGTTTTGAAGTAATCCACCATTTCTACTCACTTTACACCATCTCCAGGCCCTCAGCAGAAGACTGGGGATGAACGTGAACAACAGCTGTTTTTCACTAGACTTAAATATGGTTACACTACCCATTTTAGTGTTCTGCAGACTAACTGGGACACTCTTAAGGTCCTCTTTACTTAGGATCAAGTATCTGAAGGCAGAGCTGCATTCTCTAGATTTCCTTCACAGCCTTTGTTCAGAGAACCTGCCAAGCTTTTACTGAGAGAATCAGTGGTAAACGTTTCTTTTAGCTCTTTTAAATCAAGTCCTAATTATGAAGAGCAGAACTGGAGGTTTGAGCTGTCTTCTACAATAGATCTTGGGGCAAGACAGGTACTTTAATGGATTTGTAGAGAGAAAAAAAATGGATGTGTACACTGATCTTTTACTGTTAGACAGATGGAACTTTGCTAAGTTCCCTACATGTATAAGAAATTGAAACCTGCAATTGTGTCCTTTTTCTTGGAAGGTACTGAAGGAGAAAGCATTAGAAGATCTTTAGGGAATCTTTTTAAATCAAGAATTAAGGACAACCTTATTATTCTCATGGATGTGATTTTCACCAGTAAATAATGTTGACTTGGTCAAATGCTCAGTTCAGTGTATTTTTTCATAGTGGGGTTTGAGAACACTCACAAGGTATGCTCTACAGTTCTGTGTGTAAGGGCATCCACTTTTGGTTTGAATTACAACCAGAAGTCAGAGGCTGAGTCAGTCTTTTACCACCTTGCTCTCCTTCTGAAGCAGTAAGAAATACTTTCACTGAATTTAGTTTTAGATGAGAGCAGGGAGAAAACAAATAATCTCAACTAACTGGCTCAAGCTTAAGTTAGGAATTTACCAGCTGTCCATTGGAAGGATATATAGCTGTCTTCCATTATATCATTGTACTTTCTTCTTTCACTCTGCCAAAGATTTAAAGGTGGAAATCTGAATGAAAGTGGGCGCATATATCGACTACCTAATGAAATCAACATATGTCAAGTACCTAATTACAAAAAACATGTGAGTTAAAGTTTGTTGATAACCTCTGTATTTTTTGTACCCTTCTGATATAATATTGCTTCAAAGCCTTAGGATGAAACTCCTATGAAAATTACTCAATGCCTAATTATGTTACAGCCCTGGAATAGGGAGAGGAGTTATTAAAACTGATACAATATCTGTCCTGTTTAGGAAGTGTAAATGAAGGTGTGGGAGATTTCTCCAGTCTCTCTAGGCCATGCCACGTTTGGTCATACAGTATTCTTGTATGCAGCTTGAAAGTTAAAAATAGTTAATAATGTAAATAGTTAATAATGTAAAGTAGTACCTTCAATATTTGGTATGTTCAGAGCAGTGAAGCAGTAAAATAACAACCAAGTATCAAAATGGATGTCAATTCAGAGGAAAGTGATACAGTCAAAAAGCTAAGAAAGTGATCAGTTTGCAGTAGCAGGGTGAAAAAGAAAGTACTTACACCAAGCAGGTTTTGCATTCTCTGGGCAGTTCAAGGCATCAAGCAAGCAGAGCAATGAAAAGTTAAATAGTACTGGAAAAGTTCCCACAAGATTAAGTATTGGAAAAATGTGTAGAAGTGCCCTGGCAAAATACTTATGTCATCTAAAAACAGCACCAGAGATGAGTGGAAAAGATAATGCAGGCTTGGATACCATTATTTTGCTATCATTATTTTGTCTCTTCTGCTAGATAGACATTAAAAATAGACACTTCTGGGATCTAGAGAGAAGATCAAGCACAGCTCACTGCAGATCCTTCCAAGTGCCCTGCTTCTGTCTGCAGATGTAAAAGATGAGAATGTGTGGAATTTGACTGCAAAATCTCAGAAATGGTGATAATGCTGTTAAATCAAAAGCCTGGTCATTGTTACATCTTAGAGATTTGCAACTGCTCACAAATTGATCACAAATTGATTAGCGATGAGTTTGGATGTTCTTTTATGCAGTACTGAGCTGATACAGAGAGGAATACAACCTTCTTTTGTTGCCTGAGTGTATGTTTATCTAGGATACTTCTGTAGGGTATATTATTCTACCCAGCAATCAAAAGCTATGCATCCTGACTAATCCATCATCAGGATTGTACTCATCTAGATTCAGTTTTCTCCTATCATTCCCTGGTATTTTATTGGATCTTTGGATCCATATATTCCTCCAAACACAGAGGTAACCTATAATAAAATATGCATGTCGCCTTACACATCATCTTATGCAGAGACTAATAGAAACAAGTACTTACACCACTGTAAAAATATGCCTCCTGCTTAAGGAGGAAAAATATTGGGTGATGCAATAAAGGAACTCATCGGTTATTACCTCTCATGAAGGTCATAAAGTAAGTGGGATTTGATGAAATCTATTATGAACTCACTAAGTGGATCTCATTAACTAAGGAATTCCTTGGGTACTATCTAATATCACAGTCTAATATTCCAAGTCAATTTCAGTACGTCCTTAGGCATCCAAGATGTTTTCTATGTGCTAGGGAAAGAAAAAAACCCCTCTAGCAATTGGGAAGTGAGGAGCATTTGAGACTGAAGTTTAAAAAATTACCCCATTCTGGCACATGGATTACCCATGGATTATATGGTGTGTCTGGATTTTCAAAAGAACAGACGTCTTGTTCAGCACTCTGCTAGACACCTCTGCAGGCTGATTGGAGTCTGGCAAAAGCAGAGGTCACAAAATGAATAAATGAGCAAATCATGGCTTTTTTCCTTCTAATGTGAACTCAGTGCTTATATTAACAACAAAAGAAGGGCCAAAGAAAATCTCCATCATTTATGGGATGTAGAGGGGGAAATTGAAATTGTGACCAAGGATGAGAAAGAGTCTGAGGTTCTTAATGCCTTCTTTACCTCAGTTTTTAACAGAAAGGCCAGTTATCCTTAGGGCAACCAGTCCCCTGAGCTGGTAGACAGGGACGGGGAAAAGAATAGATCCCCTGCAGTCCAGGAGGGGATAGTGATCTGCTGTGCCACTTAGACACTCAAAAGGCTATGGAGTTGGAAGGGATTCATTCAAAGGTACTGAGGGAGCTGATGGAAAAGCTCACTAAACCACTCTCCATCATTTATCATCCATCCTGGATAACTGGGGAGGTCCCAGATGACTGGAAGTTGGCCAATGTGATGTCCATTTATGGGAAGGGTTGGAAGAAGAATCTAGGAAACTACAAGCATGTTAGCCTGACCTCAGTGCCAGGGAAGTTCCTAGAGCAGATTGTCTTGAGGGTCATCATGCAGCATGTACAGCACAACCAGGGTATCTGTCCCAGTTTTAGGACAGGCAGGTCCTGCTTCACCAACCTGATCTTTTATGACCAGTTGACCCCTCTAGAAGAATAGGGAAAGACTGTGGGAGTTGTCTATCTGGACTTCAGCACAACGGAAGTGTTCCGNATTCATTCAAAGGTACTGAGGGAGCTGATGGAAAAGCTCACTAAACCACTCTCCATCATTTATCATCCATCCTGGATAACTGGGGAGGTCCCAGATGACTGGAAGTTGGCCAATGTGATGTCCATTTATGGGAAGGGTTGGAAGAAGAATCTAGGAAACTACAAGCATGTTAGCCTGACCTCAGTGCCAGGGAAGTTCCTAGAGCAGATTGTCTTGAGGGTCATCATGCAGCATGTACAGCACAACCAGGGTATCTGTCCCAGTTTTAGGACAGGCAGGTCCTGCTTCACCAACCTGATCTTTTATGACCAGTTGACCCCTCTAGAAGAATAGGGAAAGACTGTGGGAGTTGTCTATCTGGACTTCAGCACAACGGAAGTGTTCCGCAGCATTCTCCTGGAGAAGCTGGCAGATCACAGCTTGGACATGTACACTCTTTGCTGAGGTAAAAACTGTCTGGGTGGCTGGCCCCCGAGAATGATGAATGAAGCTACATCCAGTTGGTAGGTGATCACTAGGGGAGTTCCGCAAGGCTCAGTATTTGGGCCAGTTTAATATATTTAATTGTGAATATGTTTAATAACTTTATCAATGATCTGGATGATGGGATTGAGTGCACCCTCAGTCTTTTCACAGACCACATTAAGTTGGGCAGGAGTGTTGATCTGCTGGAGGGTAGGAAGGCTCTGCGGAGGGATGTGGACAGGCAGGATCAATGGATTGAGACCAAGTGTATGAGATTCAACCCAGCAAAGTGCCAGATTCGGTTATTGAGTCACAGCAACTCCATGCAGCATTACAGATTGGTGGAAGAGTGACTGGAAAGCTTCCCAGCAGTAAAGGACCTGGGGGTGCTGAACATGAGCCAGAAGTGTGCCCCGGTGGCCAAGAAAACCAATGGCATCCTGGCTTGCATCAGACATAGTGTGGCCAACAGGACCAGGGCAGTGATTGTTCCCCTGTACTCGGTGGTGGTAAGGCCACATCTCAAGTACTATGTTCAGTTCTGGGCCCCTCCCTGCAAGAA
>VWZF01002256.1:40883-60399 GCA_013396755.1 Sclerurus mexicanus | reverse complement strand
CAATTAAATATTTCCCGGTACTTAAACTGAATACATACTTGAAGAATCATTTTTTTTCTTACATCAGGTTTTATGCACCCATATAATAGTTCTCTCGAAGAAGTTGCTAGTTTGACTTCAGTTTGTTTCACCTTATTGTCTGGAATAAACTCCTCAGGTCAGTTAACTGACTTCTCAAAAAAAGGTCATTTTAATAGCACAGACATATCCTCTTTGTTTCCAAAGAAATGCTTCTTAAGTGCGCATCTTGCAGTATCATGTTTCAGTCTAAAAACAAGAATGCATTGTTTATGGATGCTTAAATGTTTAAAAACTGATATTTTTTTCAGGGAAAATTTTGGAAGAAGTATAGAATTGTAACATATACATGGTGTTCAGTGCTTGAAATTCAACTTGAAGCTGAAATCAGTTGGTAAATTCTTCACCATTCACAAGCTCACTTTATTTCAAATCTTTGAATCAAATAATTATTCTCAGCTATGATAGTCTTAAAAAATCATCATTAATCTACTGATTATGCTGAACTATGAACTACATATGCTGAACTAGTGGTTTTAATAGGGGTCTAATTAAAAGATCGTGAAATATAGTATGGAATTTTACACTCAAAGTCATAGTAACAACAGAGTAATTGATAACTTGTACCCTCTGCAGCATTTATGAATTCTATTGAAGAATAAGAATTCTATATGACAGTAAAGAAAGGATCTTAAAGATCTGAAAGGTATTGTCACTACTTTAGCAACATCAAGAAAGCAATACAAAATAATCCAGTATTTTAACAGAACCAAAAGGTAGACCTAAAGTTCTCCAGCTGTGTCTTTTAAAGTAATTCAGCTGGTCTTTTTATACTTCATGATAACAAAAATATTTCCATCCAACTAAATGCAACCTGTGAGCTTCAACTACATAAAGACCTAGGTTATTTTCTTAGGGGCATAAATATATGTTTTAGTAAAGAATAAGAGCTGAAAGATTGTGACTTAAATGTATGTCCTTAAGTCTTATGTTATCTTGATGTCAGGGGAAACAATCAGAAACACATTAAGTAATTCATGTTTATATAGCATATACATAAAGGTTTGTAAGCCTGATTTTTAATGGTATTCTTTTCCAGTACAATGCTGTGTGTGCAAATAGAGGTATCCA
Source organism: Sclerurus mexicanus (assembly GCA_013396755.1). Classification (NCBI taxonomy): domain Eukaryota; kingdom Metazoa; phylum Chordata; class Aves; order Passeriformes; family Furnariidae; genus Sclerurus; species Sclerurus mexicanus. The sequence goes on along the minus strand of VWZF01002256.1, from coordinate 59,250 downwards.
CTTTCCAATCACAACTTTACCTAAAGCTGCAGAGACTTCGAAACTCAAATATATTGTTTTGGATTGAGACATGTTTCTTAAAAACAGAGACAGTTTAGAATGTCTTTATTTACTTGACAGAACTCATACATATCGGAATCTAGGCCTCTGTTCTGTGCTCATGTCCTTGTGTACTCTGCTCTTGTGCAGTACTGTGTCCATCTCTGGAGTCCTCAGCACAGAAGGAATATTGACATATTGGAACAAGTCCAGAGGAGGTCCAGCAAGATGATAACAAGGATGGAGCACCTCCCTATGAGGAAAGGATGAGAGAATTGGGATTGTTCAGTCAGGATACGAGAAAGATTCAGTGTTGCCTAATTTCAGTCTTCCTGTAACTGAAGGGAGCCTATAAGGAAGATGGAGAGAGACTATTCACAAAAGCATGTAGTGCTCTTCAACAGTGCTTGTACCAAGCAAAGTCAGTGACTTTCCGTAAGCCTACCACTAACTTTTAAATCCCAGAATCCACTTTAATTTCACAGTTAATTTTCATTTCATCAGACACAAATGAAAAATAAAAACATGAGTCTATATTTGATCTGGTCAGTAGAAGTGCATGGCAATTGCACAAGGATGGTATTTTGGGGATCCCAGCAAGTGACTGTAGAGTACTGACCTGTCTATCTTTCCTTCACCAGAAATGCAGATTTTTGCACATCTGTCTAATGAGACTAAGACATGAATTTAATTCCATATTTCTTCTTCATAAACAACTGTAGTGACACATCATGCATCAAGCTGACTGAACTTCGGAATTTTAACTTCAATTATTGGAAATGATAGATTTTATATATGTTGTCCAACCTCAGAAAAATAAAAAAAAAATCAAGGAAAACACAGCAAGGAATCTAAAAAATGTGCAAAATATCACCTTGCATGAACAATGCTCTGAAATTCTAATTTTCAGAGACTGATGTAAAAACTGATGTAAAGTTACATCTTAAGTAGTAATAAGAAAATGTAACCCCCTAAGTTACTCCAGTTCTGCCTCACCATCTTCCAAACGCAAAGTAAGCCCATACATTCTTTCTTATCACTTTGCACCACCAATTCTAATCTGGCTCATCATTAGAGAAAATAAAATTCTGAGTTCCAATGGACCCATTAGGGTTACTGGCTGAACACTGTGGGTTGTGCACTTCACAAGGAATGGCAAACGCAGTCATCCAAAAAATGTGCACAGCTCTTTTTGCAGTGTCAGAAGCTTGTAAATTACATTCACACTATCAGAAATTTGCCCAATGTACAAGAGGTTTACTGTCAGTCTAAACATCCATGCTATTCTATTGCTGAAAAATGCATTCTAATATAACATAAACATCATAAAAAACCGGAAAATTTTAATACTGCTCATGACCAGGGAAATAAACACAACGAACGTCTGTAATATCCATGGCAACAGGAAGCAACCTAGACTTAGTAGGTCTTATCTTGCTATGTGTAATGATAAGACATTAATCTGTTAACAAATAAGGAAGGTTGAGAAGAAAAAAGGGTTCTTTGTAGGGGTTAGCCTTAGATTAGTTCCAAAGTTCCTGTGCTTCACCCTGTTCACTTACAAAAGGAATCATATAGCCAGCCAGATTTTGCCCTCTGGCCCTTCTCTTGCCATTTCTTCTTCACAGTTGTTTCAGTTATGAATACCCCACTGCCTGTCTTGTGACTGCCCTCTGAGAAACACCCACTGGCAGTGACCTTTCTCTTTCTGTCTCAAGCCTGATCCAAGGGAACTGCTGAAGCATCAGTTGGATCCGGATCTTACCGATAACTGCTCCATAGATGAAGCAGTCCATAATGTACACACATCTTTTCAGATAAAAGGTTATCTGATTCACTGTCACTTTTCCTGCTGGAGTTGTTTTACCTTTCTGTTTCCCATTATCTCAAGAAACATAAAAAGTGTCTTTTTTTTGGTACTTGATTTGTATATGACTTTCTTATATAGAAATAGAGACCTCTAGGACAAATACAGGATAGATCTCTTGATATTCCATACCAGAGTTGTTCCATTTACATTAATGGACCTAAATTTAAACCCAGAGAATTAGAGAGAGAAAGAATGAATAAATAGTCTAATGGGTGTGTGGACACCTCAGTGGGTGGGAACCCCTTAGGTTCACAACCTTGTTCTGCCAGAATATCCCATCTTGTCCCTGGACCACATATTCTTAGTTCCTTTTTTTTTTTTTTTCTCCCCAGGGGGCCTGATGAAAATAAGGGAAACTTCAAAATATATTAAGTTTCTCCTCATGTTGATGGCATTACTTTGAAAATTATTAAGATATTTCTTGAACCAACCTCTACATACAACATCTGGGAATACTTTTCAAGGCGTATTATTAAAAGGACATTACTGAAGTTTCTGTTTTCATGTGAACACTGAGAACATGTATTGAGCCTGCATTCTGCTCACTCTTTCAAGGTACACTTCTCTGTGGAGCTAAGAAGTCTAAAGTGGGACCTGAAATGCTGAACACTGAGAACTACATTTGGCACAGAACTAGTTTTTTATTCATAAAGCTTACAGCAAGTAATCTCATCCAACGAACCAAGCTGCCTCCAGAGAAGGAAGCAAGGAAGTAGGTAAAAGAGGCATTCCTAAGTAAGCTTCATTTTAGCTATGCTTCTTGAGAAAAACTATAGAATTACAGCAGCAGCTACACCTGTAAAGAAAGTTAGTATATTCATCTACACTCAAAACACCAAGAAACACAGTATCTGTGGAGACCTGCCTAAAGTGGGATAGCTAACTTGTCTGAAAGCATTTTCCTTATGCAAAAGAATTTCTGCAATATGCCAAACTTTCAGATTCCAAAACTGATTTTACATTTTTGTATTTATAAAAAAATTATATTCTAAGGCAATTGGTAGACTTTTTTTTTATATGCATTATAAATATTTAATGCTTTATTTTATACAACATATTCTAATATTTATCAGTATAGTATGAATAATATAACTCTGACAAGTTTGAAGTTGATAAGGATATAGGGAATTCTACTAAAGCACCAGCTGAATGGATGACAGTTTTTACCATCAGTTTTCATTAAAAAAAATCAGCACTGAAAAAATGCTGTCTTTGTAAAAAAACCCAGCCAAAATCCAAAAACAAACTAAAAAACCTGGCCCTTTGCATTTGACATTAACTTAGCTAAATGATAAGTAGCTTTCACTTTGAACTTTTCTGTTGCCAAAATCATTGCTGTGGATTCCTGACAATCTTCAGCATCCTCCACTGGACAACCTGCAAATATAACTTTTCTTCTACTATACTGACATGTAAAATAAGGACTGAATGACTGGTCCGTTGTGCAGTTCCTGAGATGATAAGTAGAATTTCTGTAACATCCATCAGGATTTCATAGCAAATCAGATATATAGAACATTTATTACACTCAGGCTTAATAATCTGATGAAAATTCTTACCCTAACGTTGCTTGCATCTAAAGGTTCCATTTACTCCTCATTATATTAAAAAGATTTCAAGTGATTTTACAAACTTCAGACGAATTACAGAAGAACCTTTCCTTTGATTTTTTAGATTTATAATATATACTTTCAACTCATTACTGAGTAACTAAAAAAAAAGAAAAAAAAAAGAAGCTATTTTGACACAATTTTAAGCAGTATGCATCCCCAGTGCTGCTTGTTCATGACAGTGTCTGTAAGGAAACATGTGAAGTTCATTTTCTTGTCAAGTGTCTAAAACAGCACTACAAGAAACAAAAAGTATTTCTAAATAAAGAAAAGTAGAAGCACTGCCTCAACTCAAAAACTAAAAATTCATCAGTGTATTTAAAGAAAATTAGTATAGATTAGAAACTTGGAAAGCAAAAGTACATAGATGGAAACTTTTTTTTACCTGTAATTCATCACTGCAGCTGAAATGAAACCATGTTATTTTTCCTTCATTTTGACTAATGTGGAGACTGCAATTCTAGCTGTATTTCCCCAAATTTTGTTCTAATTTTTATATTGATCTCAACATTTTTCATTTTTCAGTGGATACTGATTTGAATGTTTTACACCATCTTCCTGGCATCAAGGTTTTATATTTGGTTCTTTGGAGCAATTGATACATTTAAGTACATACATGGAGACATTTGCTAAGCTTTTCTTACTAAGGCTGTTTGTACTACTCTTCTGTGTTAAGTATTACACATATCTAAGCACTGTACTCTTTTTTCTGATTAATCATTGTGGATTTTTTATTGGTATATAGTTTAAAAGACACCTGTGCCATTTTAATATAAGTAGCCCTTATATAGCTTTTGAAAATGTTAGATATAGTAATTGATACAGTCTTCTGACTAAAACATCTATCTCTAAAATAATGATGCACTAGTATGTATACATATATATATACAGAGAAAGGAAAAATCCAAATAGTTACTTAGTTTGACAATAGAAAGTTTAATCTATTAGAGTCATATCATGTGTCTTTTCTATATCCAATACTGAAGTCTTTGCAAGAAATTAAATTCTTAAAAAGAAAGACTACTGCTGTAGGCAGTGTGACACTGGTATAGTCATTACATGGATTATAAATACGTGCTTCACAAACAGATGGCTTCAAAACACAGTGATGTCAGCTGTCTTCTCAACAGTCCGCCTGTATGTCTCTCATGGTTAAGGACTCCCTGTCATGAAACTGGCTCTCATATTTTTCATTTGTTTTTTTGGCTGCACCACATGAAATACATTCCAAGCAACAAAATAAAGCATTTCTGAAAGGATAAAACAGTCACAAGTTTCCTGTACTTACTGCAACTCTTCTACTTAGGAGAAAACATATTACAACAACAAATAAATGCAGAGTCCAGAGAGAAGTTCTGAGAATTGAGGTACAAAGCTTCTGGGCCTTACATAACAATCAACTTGTAAAAACATTAAATCAGTTCTGTTTCTCCTTCTCTTAATTTTTTAAAAGTAATACTAAGCAACTTCATAGGAACATTGCAAGGTTCGGTTAGCCAACCCTCTGAAAAGCTTTAGTATTGTTAGAAGTGGCAAAATGTTATTATTCCTTTTAAGATTAAGAATTCAATTTTTTTCTTTAAGAATGTATATCATTCCAATAGAGTAAGTGGCTCCACATAAGAAAAGCCTGTTCAAGAGGCAGTGAAGGCAATGGAATAAATCAATGTTAAGGACCTTTACAAATGATTCCAAAACTGTTGACAAGTATGATCTTTTGCTGTAAGATGGTTTCTCTGATGTGTTTTCACTTAGCACTGAGCTTGTGTACTGCACCCAGACATATGCAGTTCTGTTGATGTGCATTTCCTGAGAAGCCTGAAACTGAAAGTTTTGTTTAGCTTAGAGACATTTGCACCAGAAAATGCTCTGCTTCACCTCAGTGCAGTATATTGTGCTAGAAAATTGCTCAGAAATACATCAACATAATTGTAAAAGAACAACTATCTCTGTTACCCCCAGCTGAAACTTCACACTATGTCATCTAAATTTTATTCCCTTACACCATTGTATTTCAACATTTTTAACTGATAGATCATGTAACCTTTCTAACATACACACACACAACTGCGCACCTCTATTGTTAAGCAGCAGGCAAGAGACCTGAGCACTGCTTTGTATCATGCATGTAAATAAAATATTACAACTATATCAAATTGTGGCTTATCTCAAAATTAGAAAAAACTAAGTGCAGAATACAACAACAACAACAAAACAAACAACAACAACAAACAACCAAAAAAAAAAAAGGTGACAATTGGGCTGGTATGTCAGAAAACACCCACAGAAATCATTAATTAACTCCTGACTTTCCTTCAGGGCATTTGCTGTTGCTCTGATTGCAATACTTTTATGGATTATCTCCTCCCACCTTACTAATTTCCCTTAATTTATAGAAATGTGATAAATAACACTACAGATGTACTAATGAACTTCCAATGAGAGAAAGAAAATACAGTTAGTATCTGTAATTAGGTGAGAGTGGGTAAAGGGATTTAAGCCTATTGGAAGGATGGAGGGCAAGGGAAACAATTACAAACAATATGTGTATGCTTAAGGGAGATCCATACTGGTGTCTTCATGCAGCTCAGATGTCCAGCTGACAGCACTATGCCTCCATAATTTTCAGGACATGTTGGCTTATGCTTCCACCAAGAGGAAGAATTAGTGTCCTCAGGGGAAGTCCTGAGGCTGCAGTTAATAAATCATATTGGTTTCTATATAATACAGAGTTCAGTCCTTTGGATCCTCAGGGATCTTGGAGGCAAGTCAGGTCTAGTACATCTACCATGCTAGCAGAGAGCATAAATTTGAAATCTCTTGGGAAAACGAAATCCTTTGCAATTTTATATGTCAAATGGACACAAGACTTACTGCTTGTATTTGTAAAAGCTCCTACTTTAATTTTGCTCTTTTTTTGCTCAGGAAGGAAAGAAGTCATAAGTGATGCCACTTTGGGTAGAGAGTATTTCTTAATTTCTTTAAAAAGGGTTACAATTGCCTGGTTTTGTTTGCTCCCCTCAATTTCTTGTTGTGGGGGACTGTGAATAAGAATACTGTGAACTGAATCCTTGAAACAGCACTTTTAGTTCTGGAAAAAAGCATTAACATTATTCACTTTTTTTTTTTGAAGAGGAAGCAGCATGGACCAGAGCAGTCATCTATTACATGAGTAAATGTGAACTCCAAGTAGGAAAGGGGAACATGTTACACAAAACATCTGCTTTTCTTTTCTCTCCCATTATACCTATGGAAAAATATAGAGATCTCCAATTTGTAGAAGGGAGAATGCTTGTAAATTGATTCTAGAATCAATTTTTAGCAGTCCTAGGACTGCTTTTGCTTACTTTTCTGAAGCTCAGAGGGCAATGTCCAAGGCTACACATTCAAAATAGACCAAAAAAGGACCCTGCAAAAGAACAGTGAAAGAGAATCAGATAATCACCCAAGGGGGAATTCTGAAATCTGATACGGGTCTAAACACAGCTGCAAGGGAAATAACTGACTCCAATAAAACTGAACATTCTCTGTACTGCAGACAAATGTTGTTAACTTCTAAGTTTCTCAAAAAATGCTATAATAGGCTATACCACTAGAACTTACAATTTGTCTGTACCTGAAACATATATGGATATTCTTGGATATAAGCATGCTGTGAGTTTACATATTAATTTTCATTAATTAGATTGATTCTTTAAACTGCTCCTTTTTTAATCAATAGCTCCTAATGATAGGTTTTGTCTGGTGAATATTTTGAGAGCCCTTTTCTTTGAAGTGAGAGAGGATTCAAAATAATGAGTAAGTTATAGAATGGTAATAAAATTCCAGTAAAAAAAAGCTGAAGATATACTATTGCAAGGTATTTATATGATCATGCACTAAAGCCTAAAAACTGGAGCTATTTTCTGAATGGGACATCCCCATGGAAATTGGAACCAAGGGATGAGCAGTGGTAGATGCTATGACTATCCCTTTTGCGGGGAGATACCACACACTGCTCTACAGGGCCTGGGAATATATGAATCTGTCATTCAAAGTGAAGTGTTGTGAATGCTTCAGCCTCTAGGGTCTTTCAAATAAATTAAATCTCTGTAATAATTAATATTGTATTATTTTAGTAAAAACACCCAAAAAAGTGAGAATTGTATTCTTCTTTCTTATGTAATGACATATGTGATATGTAAGTCAGGGATATAGAGAAGTCAAAACATTAAGGATGGCTTTTCTACTACTCTAGTAGTAAGCTTAAGGCCAAGCTATGGCTCAATAAACTTTTACTTTATACCAGAGAAGCAGAGGAACAGTAGCACCAGCAACAAATCTATTTAATTGGATAAGGGCAATGCCAGCTGACATTTCAATAGAGAAAAATATCTGATTTGCAGCTATATAGGTTGGAATTTTTGATATTCACATATTGTGTTTCTTGAGCATATTCATGTTTAAGTAAATACGCTCTTTCACCTTGGCATTTTTCTTTATTTCTAATTGAGTCTCTTATATTCTTTATTTCCTCTACTAACTTATACAAGTTGCTGCAAACTGTTGAACTGCAGCTATTTGTGGTTGAATCATTGTTTTTAATATAAAGCAAATAAGCAACACCCACTACAGTTGTGGCTAAACTTCGATTTCCATCCATCTAAGCTAATAAATTAATCTTAAATAACTGGAGTCAGTTAAATGAAGTAAGATCTGTGTTTATAAAAGTCAACCACCACTACCTTTTTTTCTGTTCAATTTTGAAGTCTTGCACTTCAGTTTCTAGTGCTGGCACCATAAGTAACCTGACATTTCCTGCTGACAAGAATTCTTTAACATTTCAATCTGGGTGCATTTTCTTCATCATTCATTTCTATTACTAAAACCCATAGACAACATACATAGAGAGAGGCATATATGCATCTAATAAACATACTTTTGAGATAGAGAACAATGAAAATTAAAAGTGTCCCTTATTTGCTGCAACCTGAATCTCACATGATGAAACCATATTTTAATAATGTGTTAATTTACACAACATTCCTTTTCCTTTGATTACCAACTAATCCCAAGATGTAAGCACACACAAAGGTCTAGCACACTGATGGATGTGTGAGTGCCTTTGAAATATGATGTCAGTGTCAACCTTACTTCATGACTGAAGTGTTGCTGAATATGTTATTCCCTTACAGAGTAACCAAAGAAACAAGAATTAAGAGAAGCTCTCTTCTAACTAATTTCTCATCAGAAATCAGGTAAATTACCTTCTGGACCTCTAGAGGCCTATTCTTTTTTTTTTTTTTTTGAAGTACCATTGCGAACCAGGAGGATTTCCTATGTGGCCCATGTATGCATTCTCCTTGAACTTAACACCCATCTTCAGACTGAAACCATACAGCTTTTTGACATACAAACAGGTTTCCTGCTTCCCTTATTCCTCCTAATAGATCACTCCAAAACTGTTATAATGGGCTTCCTTTCAATATTGCCCCATGGACTTAGCAGATTGTATATTATGATTGGAATCAATATGTTCATTAATAATAGGAATATTCAGCTAGACTGTGTCTTATGATTAAGTAAATTATTTGTGACTGTGCAAAAAGTAACTACTATTTTAATTAAATCAACAAAAGGATGGTTAGAATTATAAATGTCTTAATAAAATAATATCTTCACCAACAACGTAGACAGGAGGATCAAGTGCACCCTCAGCAAGTGTGCAGATGACACTAAGCTGAATGCTGCAGTTGACACACCTGAAGGACAGGATGCCAACCAGAGGGACCCATATAACTTGAGAAGTGGGACTCTCATGGGATTTAACAAGGACAAGAGCAAGGTTCTGCATCTGAGTCAGGGCAATCCCCAGAATCCATACAGGCAGGGGCATGAACAGATCAAAAGCATCCCTGACAAGAGGGACTTCACAGTCCTGGGTGAGAGGCTGGGCATAACCTGGCAATGTGTGTTTGCAGCCCAGAAAGCCAGTTGTATCCTGGGCTGCATCACAAGAAACATGAACAGCAGGAGGGGATCCTTCTGCTGTCCTTAGCATGGCTACGAGTCCATGAGGTGTGTCCAGTTCTGGAGCCCTCAACAGGGGAAAGATACAGACCTGTGGCAACAGGTCTAGAAGAGGGTCATGAAGGTGATCAGACAGCTGGAAGATCTCTCCTATGAAGAAAGGATGAGGGAGTTGGGGTGTTTAGCCTGGAGAAGAGAAGGCACTGGGGAGACCTCAGTGTGGCTTTTCAGTACTTTTCAGTACTTGAAGGGGGCTCACAAGAAGGATCTGCTGTGACAGGAGGAGTCATAGTTTTGAAGTAAAAAAAAGTAGATTAAATGAGATAGAAGGAAGATGTTTTTTACAATGAGGGTGCTGAGACACTAGGACAGGTTGCCCAGTAAGGTGGATGCCTCATCCCTGGAAACATTCAAGGGCAAGTTTGGACATGGCTCTGAGCAACCTGATCTAGTTGAAGATGACCCTGCTCACTGCAGAGGATGGACTAGATGACTTTTTAAAGGTCTGTTCCAACTCAAACCAAATTCTCAAACTCAAATTCTTGCATTTTGAATTAATTACAGACATTACTTCAGTAGCACTATCAAGCTGATGACCAGTCATATATCTTCGATCAACATTAATTGAAGCTACTGTGCATGCTACATTTTGCAATACAGAGTTGTTATATTGAGCAACTGTTCTAAAACTGATGTAGATGTTGAAATAGGCAATACCACATGGGAAAATTCTAATGTTCAGCTGACTTTTCCTTAGTCTCTTCCCATGCTATGAGGCAATACCACATGAAGCAGTAAAAAAACCCATTCAAGCCAACTAGTTATCACAATTCATCCAGAATATGATTTTAGAAAACATCTGCATGGAAATCTTCCAGGTCTTCTCTGACTACACTAACAACTCAAACAATAACTCATTGGCAGTCATTAGCCATTACATTTTTACAGATTTTAAAAGGACATTTATCTAAACTTGTTTAAATTAGCTTCAATATTTTCATGTATTTAACAGTGAAGTACCAAGTAAAGAAGTAACCCAAGATTGCTTTGAGCAGAAAATCTAAATTGCTGTCTACTGCTTGGTATATTGCTACAAAAAACTCAGGAGTAAACTAAAATCTACATATCACCTTCTTCAGTTCATGGTAGATGATGCTTCATTTTTGAATGACAACTGGCTACCATAATTTCATATAAACTACTTGACAAGTATTAGTAGAAATGATGGAAGCCACAACATCATTGCACTGATAAATCTGAAGCAAATCCATTACAAACTTTTTGAATACTCATGCATATTACTCTTATGGCTGAACACAAAACAAATAAAATGGAAATTTGTTTCCACAACTGCTGGTAAAAAACAAGAAATGACCAACATCCTCTGCAGCTGTGGATCCCAAAACTACACAAAATTGTCTTTAAGCATGTTAGCCTGAACAGTTGCAAGTTACCACTCATAGGCAACAATAAAGGTAGCTACATGGACTAATTATTTAATTTTGTCACTAATTTTTGCGATATATTTTTATATGTTGCATATCTTATCCATAACAATAGTCTGTACTGCTTGATGTAATAATTTTGACCTTTTGTCTGTAGAATTAAGGAGACAATCGAACCAAATGTCCTTTTCTGACACAAGCAATATGCCCTTCTTCCCCAAAGTCATAGATGGATGGGAATAGGGATCCAATGTGAGTGACCACTGACAAATAAGAATGTTAAATAAGTAATTGACATTATATACTTCCATTATTCTTCCATAGTAATTTCACCTATTATTTTTTATTTGGAAAACAGCATATTACATGTTGTGACATAGATATTTCTAGTAAGATATGAATTACCTATAATCCAGAAAGAAAATGTTCTTGAGTTCCCAGCTCAACATCTTTCCTTCCCATCCTTGCTGAAACATGTAATTTCTCTGCAAAAGCACTGCAGAAAAATCCAAAACTCGATTATATATTTTAAAAGGGATCATGAAAAAGTAATTTAATATGTTCTATGTCTGGCAGCAACAGCAAACTGTTTCAACTACATAGAATATTTCTACAAGTATGTATGAATACAGCAGGTTAGCAAAAAGCAACTTGACTATGTCTAAATAAACTCAGAATCACAGAATGGCTGAAGCTGAGACTACTGGAGATTATTTGTCCAAGCTCTAAACAGGGGTCACCTAGAGCCAATTGTCCAGGACGATGTTCGTAAGTCTTTTGAATATCTTCAAGAAAGGAGACTGCACAACTTTTCTGAGCAATCTTTTCTGACACTTAGTCACCTTCACAATGGAAAAAGTGTTTCCTGATGTTTAGGAGGAACATCCTGTGTTTCAGCCCTCTGTCTCCTTAAGCGGGTGTAGTAGTCTACAGAGAACCTAATAGATGGAAGCTGGTATATTTATTTCATTGTCCAACTGAAATACTTAGCCCAGAAGACTCCCTGGAAAAAAAAAAAAGCCAGCTTGGTTCAAATCAGAAAAAGAAAGACATGAATCTTGCAGTTCATGCTGAAAAATTCTCTGCAATGTCAGCCACTCTTGATGAAGAGTTTGTAATTTTAAATATCTTTAATTCCAAAGGTGTGAAGTATTGCCTTTAGTCAAAATAAAAAGCATTTTTCTTCCAAAATTTAGCCTTCAGACACAAAAACCTCAATATCAGGTATCACACAAAGATTTCACATTTGGCAGTGAGTAGAATCTGATACTTTTAATTCTCTTTTAAACTTTGTTGAATGGCTGTTCTTCAAATTTCTGTGACAGCTAACTCCTTTCCATCTCCAGTGTTACTATTTCTTAAAATATAAATTACTTCCATCTTGTCTGCTGAAGGAAATAGCCATGCTACAGTGTTGCAGAGCTATGTCAGTGTGCTAGCTCTGGGGTTGTGCCAGAAAGCAACTTTCAGCTCCTGACATCAGCTCTGGACATGTTTTCGTGCCATAGTATGTAGAACACTGGCGGTGGCATTCAGTGACAATGACAGTGCAAGATCGGTCTGAAAAGGGCTGTGCCAGCCCAGTCTGGCAGAGCAGGTGCCAGGTGAAAAGAGGGAAGAAAGCATAAAGGAACAGGGGCTGCCCATGGTGATGGAGGGTGGCTGCTTTAGACTGCAGTTGGGTGGCAGATATGGAAGCCACCAGACCACAGCACACTCCTGTCTTCCTCTTCCACTGAGCTGAGCAGCTGCCAATAACCCACATGACAGACATGAAGGCATCAGCCCCTACTCTATGGTACTATTACATGGAGCTGGAAGCTCCCTGAATCCTTGGACAGACAGCTCTGTGCCTTTATTTCACTGGGTGCCCTGGGGCTGAGCTGCTGGCATGAGCTTTGTGGATAGAATGCTGGTGGTGGCCAGCATGGTTCCCTGAGGATTGGTGTCTCTTGGCCATCATGGAGGCATGTAATGGACAGCTTTCTTGTGAGGCTGGGAGAGCCATGGGCACAGTGTTAGGGGCTGCTGGTGCCCTCAGAGAGTGGTTGCCTCAGTTGGTGACTCTTCTATCTTTGACAGCTGCAGCCCTGGACAAGGACATGAGCATATCTTCTGTTCTCTTCTCCCTCCTCCACTCAGCCAAGGAATGTTGCAACTTTCCACAGGAATACTGACCTAACAGTGCCTCTACACCTTACCTAGTATCCATAATGGAGAGCATCATGGGCTTACAGGCAGCTAGAAGGTCCCCAGAGCTGTGGACAGAAGAAGTACTGTAGCATCCACATTTTTTTTGTATGATGCTTATCACAGAGTGAAGGTAGTTTACAAACACAAATTTTCTGACTCAGTAAGCTATTTTTCCTGAGTCCAGTTTTCCTAAAGCCTAGTAAATCTACTTTGCTTCTACTGATAAAGTGAAATAATATGTGGCTATGGGATTCTTCATTGAAAAAAAAAAAAAAAAGGACCCAAATCACTACATAGACACATAATACATTTAAGAAAGAGTATTCTAGGTGTATACATATACATTATTTCAGGATGCAAGTGAAATAGAGTAAGAGCAAATCTTTGAAAGAAAACTAGATTTTGATCAAACCACAAACTCCTTGATTGTGCAACAACTATAATAAATGTGTGATATAAAAAATAACTGCAAAAGATCAAAATTTTAACAAATTACAATATAAGAGGGACAAGTGACTTTCAGTTAATTCTAGGGTTCAAGCACAGAGAAGAAATAAAAATGGTAAGTATAAACAAAAGCTGAATTTCTTACTCTTGAGTCAAATAATTTAGCAACACAAACAAAAGTTTCATGGAAGCTGAATTGTAGTGTTATGCAGACATGAAATTGGAAGACATCTGGCAAGCACCAGATAAATTAACATAATGTGTTTGGGATTGAACCATCCCCAATGACCTCTTCTGCAACCCAGTTTCCACTTGCTAGTGCCATCTTTAAATGGCATTGGTGGGGGGGGAGGGGAAGTATTGTTAAGTTCAGCAAGAACATTCAGAATTGTATTAATGAACTCAATTATTTCACTTAAAAATTTTGGAAGAAGCAAATTGCCATTTTGTATTTATTATGCTTGTTATTGTTTCATACAGCAAATGACAGGACTTCTGACAGTTCCCAAGCTAGCAATCTCTTTTGTTGGAGAAAAGAAGTTTAAATATTGAGAGTCAGGGAGCCAAAAGTGAAGAAAAAACCTCTCCTTTGTTATTTTCTTTTTTCCTTCATTCTATAGTCTTCTCACTTGTCACATGTTGTTTACACTTACAGTGGAATGACTGACTATCTGTAGGTTTAATATAAAGTCAGCAATTCCATTTTCAGAATTTGAACTAAATTAGAACTCACGCTATAGCTAGTGAAGGGAGATGTTAAATCACTTTTGAAAATAGAGTTTTAGATAAGTTTTAGATAATTTTAAAGATGTTTGATCTTCCAGTACTTCTTACTGGAATTCACATTTGATACTATCACTGAATGACTTTTAATTTGTGTTCCTGTCCTTGTCCAGTTCACCCTATTTTTCTTTTTCTCTTCCAGTGGTTTTAAAACTTAAATTTCATTTGTTATCTTTTTTACTAAAGATTGTGAATAGGAGTGATTTAGTATTCATCAAATTCAATTAACTTTATTACAACAGAGATGACCCTTGAGGTTCCCATCATCATTCTTAAAATGTGAAATGTAAAGGCCTTACCATAAATATTAATTAAACTGGCATAGGAGTGAAAGTATTCTAAGCATAACAATAACAAATATGGCACAAGAATATTATTATAAGTTTTTAAATAATCACAAGCCAGACAATGTCAAAATTTAAGTTTTGTCTTTTGATCTCTATTTGTTTGCATGGGATTTTTGTGTGTCTTCTTCCTTTTAGTTATTACTACATTTGATTAATTCTCATTTGAGAAACTTTTTTTTAAAAATTGAACAGTAACAGGGATCAAGGAACATAATTATTTTATATATTCAATGTAATTATTTAGTATTGCCTTCAGAAGAAGTCAAACCCAGTTATAGGGCACCCTTGTGCTAATCAGTTTTCTTTCACAAAAATAAAGAAATAAATAAAACCTCTGTTCCAAACAGTTCATGTTACTAATGCCAAATTAAGATGATTTGTGCCAGATTTTTTTTTCCGTAACTGCTATGTGGTAGCATATAAAATGATACTTATGTAGTGCTAGGGACAGAAAAGAAAAAAAAATTCAGCCATGAAATCCATGAACAGTGGGAACAGTGCCCTAAACACACCAGTAATTTACTCAGATAAAGCTGCAATAACTGATGCTGAATGTAGGAATGGTAAAAAAAAAAAGTTCTACTGGTGAACCAAAGAGGTAAAGACAATATGTCCTAATTTAATAGAAACATGTTGTCAAATCAAACAAAATAAGAAGCAAAAAAAGTACTCTCAAATCAGATGAGAAAATACTCTCCCTTTGAAATTATAACCCCATCTAGTGGGACTCCCTTTTAATAGCTGATAGGATTTGATCTATTCCTTACTCTGACTGAACACTTTGTGTTAGTAAAGACCATCAAATAAAACTGGGGGATTCCCAGGTTTTGTCTATACCAGATCTCTCCTCAAAGTAGTCTATCTTGGCTACTGTTATGATTGCTTCATCAGGTAAAAGTGTTGATGGATACTGGGAACTATCTACCGTATTACCTGAAAGAACTCTGAAAAAACTTAGCGTAACACTGTGGAAAAAATGTTTTCTGAGATGTAATTGATTACAGATAGAAAAGTATAATGTAAACATAGTGTTGGTCAATGGTCCCTAGATTACTTACCTTGCATGGATTTCCTTCAAAGTTGTCTGCACTTACAGAAATTAATAGATTACAAGGGATCCCAAGAGCACAAAAGAAAGTAATTGTACTATAGTGCATGTCAGGGATTAAGCGATATTGAATTTGAGCAAAACAGTAAGGATTTCTCACAGTGTGCACAGCTAAATTGCAGTATGAGCATAGTATACAAAATTGAAGAGGAAAGATGGCTCATTGGCTCTAAACACTGGGAGCTATGACTTACAGAGAAAGGAGGGAGTGGAGGCCTGTTTCTGATCCCTAATACCTATAACTCGCATTATTGTAACACGTAGCTCAGACTGAATGCATAAATCACAGCAAGTGTCTGCCCTGCAGAGTAAGCTGGCCCACCTCTTGCACACACTTGCTTCATTGATAGGAGCCCTCAAGTTGTTTCACTGAAAGCTCACTGAGTAAGGTGATCTTCCTCAGCAGGGATTGCTTTCACAAACTCTCTTGGCCCAACTAGCAACATCATATTCTGTGTTCAAATAATTCTGTAATCTTTGATATTTCCTTGATCAGTAGTAATGGTTATGAGCACTGAGCTACAAATTATCATCACTTTTCTAGAGAATATACATCCATTGAAATAAATGGGGCCGTTATAATTCTGTCAGACCAGCCATTTTGTACTTGGCAAGTTGGTCACACAGTGCAGTTGTGCTTCCTCTTTCAAAGGCTTTGAGTCTGTAAGACTGTAAAGGCTTGAGACTTGAAGCAGAAGAGCAGATACACAGAGCTACACCAAACTTACGCCTATCCTGGTTTTGAAATATTAGTGTATGCTTATGCAAATAGTGGAAAATACGAACAACAGCAGAGGGATGTTCCAAATAACTCATCCACCTTTGGGCAGCCAGCAGCCTAGGGGACTTTGTATGGCTAATAGAGTTTTATTCCACAAATATGTGCAATTGTCTCTTAAGTTGTTGCTTGTGCTTTTTTAACCAAAATATCCTGTGGAAATGAATTTCATGATTACTGACAATTTGACTGGAAAAACACTTGCTTCTGTTTATTTTAAACATGTTACTTGATAATCCCATTTAATGTCCTCCAGAAAAAAGTGGAAGACTTGGCTACCCTGGACAAAGAAAAGGCTTAGGTTCTCAATGGCTCAATTTCTATGCCTCAGTCTCCAACAGCAAGTGGTCTAGCCAAGTTCCCCAAGTCAGAAAAGATGATTACAGGTACTTGGAGAATAAGGACCCTAAGCCCTCTGTAGGAGAGGATCAGGGTTGAGACCATCCTAGGAACCTGAATGTGCACAAGTCCGTAGGACCTGGAAGGGTCCAAAGGGAGATGGCAGATGAATTTGCTAATCCACTGTCCATTTTTTAAAAATTGCGGCAGTCAGGTGAAGTCCATGATGACTGGATAAAGGGGAACATAGTGCCTGTTTTTAAAAAGGAGAAAGCAGAAGACCCAGAGGGAGACAGACCAGTCAGTCTCACCTCTGCCAGACAAGACCATGGAGCAGAATCTCCTGAAAGCTATGTTAAGGGAGATGGAAAACAAAGAGGCAATTGGTCACAGCCAACATGGCTTTACTAAGGGAAAATAATGCCTGACAAATTTGATGACCTTCTGTAACAGGTGGAAGGGGCAGAGCAACTGATATTGTCTACCTGTACTTATGCAAAGTGTTTGACACTGTCTCACATGATATCCTTGTCTCTAAATTGGAGAGACATGGATTTGATGGATGGATAACTCAGTGCAAAAAGAACTGGATGGATGGCCACAGAAAGTTGTGGTCAATGGCTCATTGTCCACATGGAGACCAGTGAAGAGCGATGTCTCTCAGGGGCCGATGTTGGAGCTGATACTGTTCAACATCTTTGTCAGTAACATGGACATTGGGATTGAGCGCACTGGGAGGTAACCAGTTCTGAATACTACAAAGAACCTGGGGCACTGCTTATGACAAACAGCTGGCCATGCAGTACATGCAGTGAGAGGAAACCAGGCTCACCATTACCCTGCCAGGTGACCAAGGACCGAGGGAGCCACACATGAGGCTAGCTCGGGAGAGATTCTCTATCAGAAACAGGGAGGCCAGCAGGGCCAGGGAAGTGATTCTTGCCCTGTACTCGGCGCTGGTGAGGCTGGGCCGCGAATCCTGTGTTCAGTTCGGAGCCCCTCGGTTCAGGAAGGACATTGATGTGCTGGAGAGCGTCCCGAGAAGGGCAGGAGAGCCGGGGAAGGGTCCGGAGCACCAGGCTGATGAGGAGCGGCTGGGAGAGCTGAAGGGGACTCCGGGGAAGCCTTATCGCTCCCTGCAGCTACCTGAGAGGAAGTCGTAGTGCGGTGGGGATCGGCCTCTTTTCCCAGGCAAACAGCGTCAGGACGGGCGGTTTAGATTCAATTAACGGGATATTAGGAAGAACTTCTTCGCAGAGAGGGTGATTAGGCACCGGCACGGGGCTGCCTGGGAAGCTGGCGGCGGCAGGGTGCCGGGAGGTGTGTGATGACAGGCTGCCCGCGGCCCTGAGCGCCCCGCCCGGCCCGGCACGGGCCGAGTCCCGCGGGAACGCGCGGC
>VWZF01002256.1:668-33342 GCA_013396755.1 Sclerurus mexicanus | reverse complement strand
TTTTTTTTTTTTTTTTAGAATTGTGTAGTGAAAAGAGACATAGAAAGTGCAAGAGTGTAAAACTGGAGAAATAGTAGGTGTAGTAGGTATTTTGTTACAACTTCTAGGACTTCAGATTTTATAATGATGGCCTTAAACTTGTAGTGTTAAGCATTTGAGATTAAGTAATCTTTTACTCATTACTGGTTATGTGAGTATAAAAGCTTGACCAGCAGCTTCATTTGAAAGCAATTAATCTTCATGCATGGTTTCTTCATGCACACACTGATCTGTCATATGTAGGTGATACATGTGCATACAAAATAAACCCATAACAGATTTTAAGGCTTTCCTGAGAGCACCTAATTTTTAATAGAACAGTTTCAGTTTGAGGGTGGAGGATGAGACAAGCAACTTGTATGTTGACCGTATCTTTGCTATTTCTGAAATCCTTTTAAAATCTTTTTAATCATAAGGAATTCCGTAGGTTGTTTCCTCATTGTTTAGTTCAAGAAGCATCAGGCTTTGTGTTTCAAGTTTATAACCATTTTTTTCACACTCAAGGTTCTTTATGTAAATTGCAAGCAGTTCTGTTGCAGTGCATTTTCTCAATGCAGAAATGAGCCGCACCCATTACTTCTTGATATAGCTTCATTTTAGCAGGTGTAAAGTGTTTTCAGAAACCTCTTTGATTTTGAAAGGAGTAAAGTTTTTGTTGCCTTTTTTTAGTCTGTGAACCAGGATGTGTACATGATCAATCATAAACTTAAAAACAATTTGATGCTTGATTAAAAATTGAAAGCTTTTATGAGAAAGACTTCTTGGGACCTACAGAAAAGATGAGCACCCAGAAGTAACTGTCTGCATTGGTCCATTTGACAATGTCAGTGAATTTTCTTGGTTTCATGATTTTATTTTCCCAATACAGCAATTGGCACAAGTGATTTTTAATTAGCCTAGATGTTTAAGACTGTAAAGAAACTGCAGATCATCAACTGCAGTCTGTGTGGATCGTAGGTTGGTAGCTATTAGTATATTGGACATAAAATGCTTCTCATGATTTTTACAGGTGCTTGTTTCTTCAAGATTTAAATTCTACTTTTCCAGGTCATGTCTTGAATACAAAAGGTGATTTCTGTTTTGTTGTTTTTTTTGGTTTTTTTTTTAGTTCAATGCAGCTAACTGTAAGCTGCATGATAATGCCAGAAATGATTTGCAGACTATTTTAATCTCTACAAAAGATTCATGGAGGCTCAATGCAACAAAAATACCTTTTTTTTTTTTTCCCCAGGAGATTTTAAGTGACTTCTGAGGGAAAAAATGTGCATGTCTTTCTCAGTATGTATGCACATCATCTTTCTGTTAAATCATGTAAATCTCAGATCAAATTTGCATGTAGTAAAAACATTACTAAAAACAATGCAGACCAAAGCTTTGTTTTTAGTGATGTTAGAAATGTTTGCTGAATACAGACCAGATGTTTATGACCCAGTGTCATGCTTAGTGACATAAGGGTGTGAGTGAAGTAAAGTTAGAGGCAGGAGAAGGTCTGGAGAGTGCCTTACCTACTCTCTAATATTAAATTTGCTTTTTCCAGAGGAAACCACTGTGGAAAGGATCTTCAGACTGCAGGATAGTCAGTGTTAAATGCTAGTCCGACTGACATACATTTAGTAGAAAAAAAGTACTCTTAAAATTGTTACTCTGTTACATTATATAGAAGTACTTGCAGACTTCTTAGATGAGAAAGAATTTTTTACTCCCACAATCTTTGGAATCTTTGCTATTTAGAGATTTAAAATTACATGGTAACCTATGGAGAAATGTTAATAATGCTTGAAAATTATCGGCCTCTCAGAGATAATCTTTGATGCATGATATTATATTATTTTCCAGGAGAAAGAAATCTGTTTTCTTCAAATTCTCACACTTGGTAACAAGCTGCAATGTAGAAAATAAATTGAATCTTACTAGGAAGGACACACTGCTGTTTCAGGTTTTGTTAAGCTGGTAGATGTAAAAAGTATTAGAGAGCTAAGCATTCAGACTGTTTAGGCAACAGAGATTTCTCCTTAAAATTTTTTGCTATACTTGATTAGCTTAAATGAATCTTGTAATATTTAGCATTTCCTAAACCTGTAATTTCTATCAATTTGAATGGAGGTTACTGAGCAGGGGAGAAACACCAAGGATATCTCTGTTCCACCTTCATCATAGACTGTCTTGACTTTTTTGGAGTTCAGTGGAAGACCCTGAGTTTCATGCTCTCCCTACTCTCCACCTGCTGAAATGAGAGTCTGGTTGACACTTGCCACTGGATAATGTCTCTTTAACTGAATCCTGCATTTTTACATTGCACAACAAAGTAAATACTATATTTTGGGTAAACCTCAGGTATGTAATGCAGTACTAGCTGAGACTCCTGTACTGCTCCTTTCTAAGAATTGCCAAATCATGTTGAAGTGTGGTGGCTTTGGATTGACTGGAAACGCTGGAAAACAGTCTTTTCTAGGGGAAAGGGAAAGAGTAATTTCAGAACACAAAACCTGTATAAAAACAGTTACTATGGCAAGGGACAAATAGAAATGAAAGAATCATAGAATGCTTTGGGTTGAAGGAAACCTGAAAGATCATCTAGTTCCAAGCCCTCTGTGATGGACAGGGACTCCCACGAGACAGATTGCTCAGGACCTCATCCAGTCTGGCCATGAACACTTCGAAGTCTAAGGTATCCACAGTTTCTCTGGGCAGCCTGTTCACTGCCTCATTACTCTTTGAATAAAGAATTTTTTCCTAATTCCTAGTCTCAATCTCTTTTTGTTTAAAATTGTTCCCCCTTGTCCTATAATTTTCTGGTTGTTTAAAAAATCACTCTCTTTTTTTTTTTTTTTTTATTAAGCCCCCTTCANTAATAAGACCCCTTCAGGTACTGAAAGGCCACAATGAGGTCTCCCCAGAGCCTTTTCTTCTCTTTTTGGATACGGAACAGCCAGCCCCAACTCCTTCAGCCTGTCTTTGTAGGAGAGGTGCTCCAACCTTCTGATCATATTTATGTCCATCCTCTGGACCCCCTTCAACACGTCCATATTTGTTCTATGCTGAGGACCCCAGACCTGAATGGAGTACTCCAGGTGGGATCTCATGAGGGCAGAGTAGAGGGTCAGAAATCCCCTCCCTTGACCTGCTGGCCACTTTTTTGATGCAGCTTGGGATGCAGTTGGTGTTCCAGGTTGAGAGTGCACATTACTGGCTCACATCCAGCTTCTCAGCTGTGAGAACCCTCAAGTCCTTCCTTGCAGGGATGCTCTCAATGGCTTCTTCCAGTCTGTGCTTATATCTGGGATTGCCCTGACCCAGGCACAGCACCTTACACCTGGACTTGAGAAACCTAATGAGGTTCTTGTGGGCCCACTTTTGAAGTTTGTCAAGGTCCTTCTGGGTGGCATCTCCTGTTGTGTCAGCTTCACTGCTCAGCTTTGTGTCATCTCCACACTTGCTGAGGCTGGACTTGATCTTACTGTCTATGTCATTGATGAAGACATTGAAGAGCACCGGTCCTGAGACGGAGCCCTGAGGGACACCACTTGTCAACAAGCTCCACATGGGTGTAGAGCCATAGACCACAACTCTCTTGCTGCATCCATCCAGCCAATTCCTTATCCACTGACTAGTTTATGGTTCAAATCCATGTGTCTCCAGTTGGGAGAGAAAGAGGTCATACGGGATTGCATAGAAGGCCTTTACAAAAGTCTAGGTAGATGACATCTGTCAGTCTCCCCTTGTCAACCGTTGCTGTCACTGCATCATAGAAGGCCACTACCTTGTTCAACAATTCTTAAATCTGCTTTGGGGAAAAAAAAAGGAAACCAGCAGTTTTGGTTAAATATGGTTTACCCAAGGGTTCTGCCCATTTCATCTAAATAAAAAAATTCTAGATGTTCATCTGGGATCTTGAATGACAACATTGTTTCACAGAATTATGAGCCTTTCAATAGTTTGCTAATTTTTTCTGGGATTGTTGACCAATAAAATACCTTCTCAGTCTCTGGCATAAGCAGCCCTTATTTTCTCATACTTTGGCGTTTTTAAATGCAAAAACTGTTGCATAGTCATAGTTTTGTTGAAACAGTGCTGTGATTTTCATTAAGTGGATCTGTTTTGTTACCATTTGTGGAGGTAGCAGGGAGAGGTATACCCTTTGTCACGCTGCTGTGGAAGGGTTGTGAGTAATGCTTAAGGGGAAGGAAGCCTAAAGGCATGCTGAAGGTGAGAGGAGTACAGGTCAGTGTCAGGAACAGGGCAAGTAATTCTTTTCAATCATCGACAGTTCGTGAGAACAAACTTTTTCAAGTTCTCTGGAGATGTTTTTTCATTTTGTAATAGCTTTTCTCATCCTGTGTTTGGCTTATGCTTGTTTCCAAGGGCTCAGTGGGTCATCCTGAAAACTGGTTATGCTCAAAACATGTTTATAAGAGATGTTTGCACATGTAATGAACTGGATGTACAACCACTGTGTGTGTTTTTCTTTCTTAGCAACAAGGTGTTGGCCGACCAAGTGTATACCATGCAGTGGTGGTCATATTTCTAGAATTCTTTGCCTGGGGACTGTTGACAACGCCAATGCTAACAGTAAGTATCATTCATTAGCTGCTATCTTGGCAGTAATGACAAATTTTAATTTGCTAATTCCTAGGGATTTGGGTTTTAATTTGTTTTATATTTCCTGCATGTGTCTTTGCCTGAATTCCAGAAACCTTAGCATTCAACACTGTGCAGTAGTTAGTATACTACAGCTGACATCTGGACTGCTGAAAGCCTAAAAGGTAATGAAAAATGAAATAGCAATATGCTGTACTACTCTTTAACTTTAGAGTAGCATCAGTGTAGTTTGTTGATGAAAGTGTCTCTGGAAATTCTAGTTTTAAGACTTCATAGTTCAATTCATCATCCATCTGTGACAATTGAATAAACTATGCAATGCATAGTTAACGGTGTACATTATTGTGGTCTGGCTGTGTTGCCAGCATGTATCTTAAAATAAAATGTAAAGGCATTCATGTAAGAAACTCATTTCATAAATATTTAATCTATTCTGGAATGAGGTTGTTACCCAGATGTACAGATAATTTGAGTGTTTGGTAACAGGATATGAACTGTTTCATCTGAAGACATGGGTCTCGTTCACTGAAATTAGACCTGCTGGAGAGAAGCCATCAAAAGTCTGTTAGTCCTGGTTTTCATCAATTAATATCTGAGAGCACTTTGAATACATGATAACCAAAGTTCTATGGGATTGAAAGAGTTAATTGTTTTCTTTCCCCAAACTCCAAATAAAATAGTCTATGTAACTCTTGAAATATGTTTGTCTAGCCTTCCTAAAAACAGTTCTGAACTTTTAAACGTAGTTTGATAATAAGAAAGTCCATATAAACAGTTAACATACTGCCATAAAGCAAGTCGCTTATTAAATGACCATCCTGTCATGCTGTCTTGGAGGTGTCAAAATATGGGGAAGTTTACTGGGTAGTCTTATTTCTTTTTTCCTTTGCTTTTGTTCTTACTCAAAGTCCTCAACTTCAACTTGCCCAAACTTGACACTTCTCATTTAAAAGGATAAATATCCAAAGTGTAATTCTTACACAGTCTGCAAAAAAACACCCACTTCATTAAAGCTATGTATTAGTGGGTTCCTCAGTAGTTTCCCGGTAGTGTACTCCCTTTGAAATTGTTCCGTAGTTGAGGGTACATCTTTATTTGTAATCAGCTTTCCATGTACTGAAAGGCTGCTTTTTGGTTTAAATAATTTCAAGTCTAGTTTGATACTTTGTACATTTCTGCCTTACCTTGACCAGTTTGTCATCCAGCAGTACTTGAAGTCATGTAGAGGTTTCTCAGGAGCTAGGTTCAGCCTTTGAAACATGCCAGCTGTCCACTTTTGTTCAAGCAGATTTGTCTGATAGGAGAGACAGAAATGGAACTCTCTGGCCTGTTGATCAAAGCTCATGGTCACTTGAATTTCTTGTGGTTTTGTCATGATTCTTCAGGTCATTGTCAACATTCAATCTGATAAAAATGTTGTGTATTATGAAAATAAATGGCACAAATTCTGTGATAGCTGAGATTATTTAAAGTTAATTTAAAGTTCAGTTTTGAATAGCTTTTTCCCGTCTTTTGACATCTGTCAACAAAGCTGTACTGTTTGTTACATGACACTATACTTGGAGAAGAAAAGATTTAAAGTGTTTATATAACAGGTCACAGGCTACCCAAAGCTTATGCTTGTTATTTTTATTTGTGTGCTTGTAATCCAGTGTTAGTAAATTACCATACGCAATATTAATCCCTTACTGACATGTTCTGTCTTCAATAGAATTTTTTTTTCAATGTGTATCTGATGGTAGGACGTAAGTAAAGCAGTTCTCTCTACCCATTTGTCAACTTGTATTTCTCTTGCCTGTAAAGTAACAGAAATTAGTCTCAAAGACTTGAACTAATAGCAGCAGTGGTTGCTCCCTGTGAAAAAAATACTGGAAAACAATTCACAGAAAGATAAGTAGACCTGACTCTGAGTTTCCTGCACTGTTTTGTTTTTTAGCTTACGAAACATCTGCTTTTAGATCTCTTTATTTGAACCCTGACTTTTTTCTTCCATTTGTATCATCAGATCAGTGATCTAGCAGGTGAAAAATTGTTTTAATTTTTTTACCAAAGGTGACACCAGAAGGGAAAGGGGGTATAAATGAGAGTAATTATCTGATCAGTAGTTAATATGAGAACCTCCACCTTTATTAAATGTATGATTTAAGAATCCCAGTCATCCTTGAAAAACGATACTGATGCTTTTCAGTGACACTGCAGTATTCTGTGTTTTCAGGTTTATCGCTTTCTCAGTACACATATACATAACTTTTGTAGTTGGTGGCACTTATCTATAAATAATAAGCAAATGAATTTGAATTTTGTGTGCATACTTGCTTTGATCATTACAATAACTTTTTTAATCAACACAATAGCACCTGTGAGGCCCCTTAACGCTCTTGCATATTTATGGTAAATCTGTTTAGTGTAGATTAACATTCCTGCCCTTGAATTAAGACTGCTGGTAAAGAACCTTAAATGAATTCATAGCTGTATTTAAACACCCAGAACTCTTGCTAGTGTTTATAAGTATCTACTTGTTCATCACAAGTCTTTCTAACTGTATGGCTGTTGAATAGTTGCAGTTTGTTCAGTTGTGAATATAGAACTGGTTTTATCTTGTCAGGTAGGTTACCTGATCTCATTTTCTCTCCTAAATACTGACAATGTTTGAGTCAGCCTTTTGAAGGCATTAGCTATATCAAAAATTTTGTAATTTTTACTGCACAGATATGCTTTTTTTCTTACGTTGATCCTCTTTTTTATCTTAGTAATTTCTTATGAAGACAAATAGGAGGTATAAGAATTTTTTCTACGATTTTTTCCCCAGTTTTTATTTTGGGACAAGATACATAGAGCTATCCTGTTTTACAAATCAAATTCAAACTTGGAACCAGCTTTCTTCTGTCTCTTCTGATTCAAATAGTGGTTTTGGTTTTTTTTTCCTGTCAGGTCTTACATGAAACATTCCCCCATCATACATTTTTAATGAATGGTCTTATTCAAGGTGTTAAGGTAAGATCTTTTTAGAACCTTTTACTTAAATATTCTGCATGTTCTTTTGTTTTAACTTGTCTCACCTGCCTTCTCCATAAGAACATACAAAACACTAAGAATGTACTTAATTCTTGAACCATTTTTTCATTGTAATGGTTGTTTCTTGAGCTCAATTCCAGTGTTATTGCTAAGGGATAGCATCTTGAAACAAATGGAATGTTTCTCAGAAGTTTAAATTCCTCTCATTTGAATAGGTATCACTTGTAGCTATTGTAATCTTGATAAGGATCTTTCTGAGAAGAGCTAGGTTTTTAATCTCTGCTTTCTAATGTTAGATGATTTATATCATTAGCAGATTAATGCAGCCATAATCATACCACTGAGATAGAAAATGAA
This sequence comes from Sclerurus mexicanus, assembly GCA_013396755.1. Classification (NCBI taxonomy): domain Eukaryota; kingdom Metazoa; phylum Chordata; class Aves; order Passeriformes; family Furnariidae; genus Sclerurus; species Sclerurus mexicanus. The sequence goes on along the minus strand of VWZF01002256.1, from coordinate 25,332 downwards.
GGACTTAAACACAGTGGTTTTATCTGAGATGTGTAATAAAAGCTAATTTTCATAGGTTTTTTTTTTTTTTCTGATTCTTTTTTTAGTCAACTTTTGAAAATTCTGTGATGGTCAAATATTCAGGTTAGCGTACAGCTTACTTACACCACTGCATTCACAGTGGTCATGCTGGATTGTTGCCACAATAAAAAAAAGCTTGCAGAGTTTTTCTAGCATAACTAAAACTTGAACGTCTCTTTTTTGCTAGCTGTCATACTGAAGAGGCTTCACAGCTCTTACTGTAACTTATGAATAAGTTAATTTATGGCACCCAAAAATATATGCCTTTGTATCCTGTAACAAATCTAAAGCTTTGCTTTTAGTGGTAAGAATATGACAGTTTTAGGATCGACTCGCTGTCTTGCTGTCTTTCATGGTGGATTGACAGAATACAATGCCCTTGAGATGCTGGTATGTATCAGACTGAAAGAGGAAGTATCTTCTCATTGTCCTCTTAGAAGAAAAGCAAGGGTCATGTTCCTCTTCCCTTTTTTTCAATTTCAAATTGTTTCACTTACAGTGCAGTGTAACTGTGTATCACTTAAAAGTAGTAAATGGAGGGTTCACCACAGATTTTGTGCAGAGCATATCTGTATAAAAGTGCATCAATGTCATGGTCTTAAGTGTTTGTGTTACTCTGACAGGTGTAATAAACAGAGGATCATAGACTAGAGTGAGCTTGTACTTCAGTGTCTATTTTTTCCTTTAAAATTCTTTTTATGAGACATCAGAAGTGATTTCAGTGACAGCAAAACATGGTAGTTNCCTGTGCAGTAAGAGAAAACCTGGACACATCCCCAGACCTGAGCTGTCCACCCTCCCTCTCCTAGTCTGGAGAGCGAGACCAGAACTAAAGGCTCTGCCTGGGACGTTAATATCAGGCTATGCATATTCATCACGTTTTTTGTTAACCGTCTTTACAGAACTCGAGCATTGCCTCCAAGCTTTTTGGAAGGAATTCCAACAGATTGTTGAAACTATAACAATATGGTACTGAAATCTGATTCTAAGGAGCAGAAACATTAATGTCAACTGAGTAAAGCGTCTAAGATTCCTAGGATCTAGTGGTGTGACTTTGCAGCTTTTGCTTTTAATTCACCTACTGTAAACACTGAAATCAGTTTATTGAAAACAATTGAAATTGTTTGTAAGGATTGGGCAGAACTGGGATTTTGTGCAGTATTCTGTACACATATGTTAAACTTAAAAGTAACTGTATTTGCATAATAGAGGTAAGCTAAAGTTAGCTTCCAGCATACAGAACCATGTATTTACTAACGTTTGGACTTACAGCAGAGTTGAATTGATGAGTGAAGACTATACTAATAGGACAAAAATGTTCTTCTAAGCTAAAGTTCTTCAGTTTACAAACCTGTGAAATCCTTTACTTATTTTAATTCTGTGTAACAGAACAGATTTGAGGCCTAGATTGTAGGTCTTCATGAAATTCTGGAAAATATAGTATTTGATCCTTCATCAGCGATCCTGTACATGTAAGTCTGACCTTCATCACTGGAATATCATTGTGATGTCCCATGATCTCAAGTTGTCGAACTTGCTCACATGGTCCTTGTAGTACTGCAGCATACAGATATACACGATGATTATGCAGTATTAAAGCATTAAGTGTTCTGTTAAATTCGTTTCAGAGAACACTTAACATTACCCAAAGCTATCTCTTACGACAGTGAAAAAGACCCTTCAATTAGAGGCGAACTTGAGTTTGAAATCTAGCATGAAGTCTCTTGGTAGAGGCTGCAAAAGTGTCCTTTGTGGAACTATACTGTATTTTGAAGATTTTAAAGAAGCTTTTTCAGTCTCTGATACTTGTATATTGAATGAAATGGATCTTGAAGAAATGTATGCTGTCTCTTTTTTTTTAAATTTGTGCAAGTCTTAATAGATTGAAAATATAAAATATCAGAATCTCAGAAAACTAGACTGTAAAAAAAATTGTGTATGTTTTCAGTTATCTACAACTTGATGTTTAATTTAAAATAATTTTTAAATTTCAGTTCTTTCTTATATGTACTGGTTACAGTGAGTCTTGGAAATGTATATATAGACATATTAATTGTTTTTCTTCTGTCCCAGGGTTTTTTGTCCTTTCTCAGTGCTCCACTAATAGGTGCTCTCTCAGATGCATGGGGAAGGAAGTCTTTTCTTCTTCTTACAGTTTTCTTCACCTGTGTCCCAATTCCATTAATGCAAATAAGCCCATGGTAAGTGGTACAGATTACAGTAGCAAGCTTATCAGTAGAGCAGATATTCAGTCAGAGCAGTAGTTTGGGGAAATGGAAGAGAAACAAGAGCGTGAGAAGAAAGCAGCTTTCCTTTCGAGATGTGACTACATTATTCCGGAACTTTTCTGTTTAAGAGGTGTTAAAACAGTGTACCTTAAAAGTAGACATCATGAAATGGGATTTAGTAACTGTGTACACACAAGTAAAACAGTACTTGAAAGGGTCTGATAGTCCAGTCTAACTCAATTTTAAGTCTGTTGTTAATTTTTTTCCCTTGATGACTGACAACAATAAACATGTTTTTAAAGCAAAATGAACCTTGGCATTTATTTGCCACAGAAAAGTGTAACTGCTGCAAATGAGGTCTTTTAACTTTTTGAAACCAAGTCAATACCCTTCAGTTAAGGCTTCAGTTTCATTTACATTAATTATGAAACTTGCAAGATTATGAAAGTACTTCATGTACATGAAATACATTCAGAGTTCAGCTACCACAGCATTATATATGATAGTCTATTCCTTAACTGGCTGGGAAAATCAGTTCTAAGATAGATTGTTTTTCTTAACTTAAACTTGAGAGTGTAAAAATATATAGGTCCTAAAGGGACCACTTCCCCTAGGATGATCTAAAGTAATCCGAAGAATATAAAATATTAAGATAATGTTTTCCAATATTTAAGAGAGATTGCACAATCATTCATCTCCAGTAAAGCTGTGTTTTAGTTCTCAAGGAACATTTTTCTTAAGCTTAAATACAAATCTGCTTATTAGATAAAAAGCAAGGGGTCTTAGCTCAAACTTTCTAATTGTTGCTTTTAAATTATTAGGTGGTACTTCGCCATGATTTCAGTATCTGGAATCTTTTCTGTTACCTTTTCTGTAATATTTGCCTATGTAGCTGATGTAACACAAGAACGTGAAAGAACTACAGCCTATGGACTGGTAAGATCCGCTAAACTTTGAAGAAAAGATCAGATAATGGCCTTCCTATTGAACTTGTGTTTTGATGCACAGATAGTTTTCTGATTAATGTAAAAGAGGTTGATAATGGAATGAACCATGCCTCAAGACACTGCATTAGAGTTCAGGCAATGAACAGAGTGTTGTGTGCTCATAGGAACAGAATGAAAATTTGACAGCTTTACCTGCACAGAGAACATGTGTAACAAAATATGTTTTAAGTTTCAAAAGCAAAACATACAATGTTGTTAAAGGCAACCAAGTTATTTAATACTTCATCTAGCAATACCTTTATCACCTGTAAATTGCACTTTTAGTTCATTTGATTCCTTTTTAATATAGAATATCTTCTGTAGTCAAATGGGTAGGAAGGATGAAAATGCATAATTCAGTATTTTTAGTAACTTAGTCATGACCTTTCTTAATTAGCAAAAGATGAGGAAAATAGTTCAGGTAGTACAAACTAGTCCTTTCAGTAGTAATATAATTCCTACTTAGTTTGCTTTCCTAGTATCTATATTGGTTTAGGTTTTGGAGGTCTGTTGATAGATGCCCCTAGCCTTTGAATATCTTTTATCTGTTTATCCTCTGTGCATCTCTTTTCACTATACAGATATTTGTTGACTTGATTTTTGGCTGATTGTATGCTACTTTGAGCTATTAAGGGTTCCCTTTATTTTTAGCCATGTGGATGTATGATTACTCAAATGTTGGTTTAGCAGTTAATAAAGGACTTAGTTCTCTTGAACTTGTGTGCATTGTTGTAGCAGAGCACAAAACAGATTTAAAGCTTCTGAAATTCCCAGTTTATTCCTCCTGCATATAAAAAGGACCATAAGTATATCTTGTGTTCTTACCTATTCAGTAAAATAGTTCTGGTTTTATTTTTTGGACTGTAAAAGAGCAGTAATTAAAAAATCCACAAAAGAAACCCCACCACACAACACCCAGCTGCTTTTAAACCTTTTTCTGATTACTTTTATAATAAAATTTAGTTACAACACTTGATTTTGGATCATATTCTGCTGTATGTGAGTAGAGTATGTAATCTCTTAGTAGCTACATGTCACTACAGCATAGTATGATGCAACATGTTCTTGACGTTGCTGTCAAAACTGTTGTCATAGCTAATGGCTTTCTAGTTTGCTGGGCTGTCCAGTGGTACCTAGGTATTTAAACCACAAACTGTTAAGGGCAGTATGTATTACTCTGGTCTGTTTCGAAGTAAGAGCCATTTTCCTTTGAGTCAAACCTGCTCTTTGCAAATTCTGTCGGGTATGGTGCGCTGTTGAGTAGTGTGAAGAGACTGTATTTGGACCCTTATTTATGGTGATAAGTGGTGTGATGTGTTATTTTTTTTTATTTTGTGTTTTTTCTTTCCTTATTTTTTTTTAAACTTGAATCTTTACTGGTGTATTTTTTTAAACCACACTTCTCAGGAGGAGTGGTGGTGCTGATGAGTTTGTAAACTGTTATTGTGCTGATGAGTTTGTAAACTGTTTCTGTGCATAGGTATCTGCCACCTTTGCAGCAAGTTTGGTAACTAGTCCTGCCATTGGAGCCTACCTGTCTGCCAGCTACGGAGACAGCCTTGTTGTACTAATGGCCACGTTAGTGGCTGTTGTGGACATCTGCTTCATCCTGCTAGCTGTTCCAGAATCTCTGCCAGAAAAAATGAGACCTGCTTCATGGGGATCTTCTATATCATGGGAGCAGGCAGATCCTTTTGCAGTAAGATGCGCTTCAATAAGTAATTATTAAATATTTGATGATTAATAAGTAATAATTATTAATGGAACTTTGTAATCTTGAGAAATCTTTAATCTTATTGGTAGCTTGACTATTCAGTGTACCATAATCTTGATTCTTTGCTCTTGCCAAAAGAGATCTAGATACATTTAAAACCAAACTCAAGTCAAAACTTTCTGAATTAAATAATTCTTCATTTGAAAATAATGTTTGGTGTGAAATGCCAAGGGAAAATGCTTTACTTTTCTAACTTAGGTACTCTTAATTTATTGTAACAGAAATGCTATGTTCTTATGCCACATAAGCCAATATTTTAAGCTTTTCCTTATTCACTTTATGTTTGTACATTTGGCAATATCTCTTCCCGCTCTTGATTTCACTTTTGGTTATATGTGATTTCTTTCTAATACAGAATGAAACCTGTAAAGCCTGATTTTTTTCTACAGGCATATATAGAAAAGGCTAAAACATACCATGCAGTTTTTGTAGTAACTTGTTCATTTATTCAATTTGTGTTTGTGTTACACCTTGATATCATAAGAGAGGAAAGAGTGACTGTTCTTCGTGAGATCTATGCTGCTAGGAACTGTTTGTGAATATTGAGAGATAAATGGCATGCTTGAAAGACTGTGTTTACAGAATTTTTTTTCCCCACAATTTATTTGTTCCTCAAGGTAATCAATATCATGGGTGAAGAAGCGTAGGAACTGCACAAGGAAAAATATTCTAATAATTTTTGAAAAGAAACAATTGTAAATAAGCTATATTATTTGCTAACATCTTTCAAAACATTTTTATGGAGATCAATTAGAAGATGTTACGCATTTTTGTAAATATTATATTATGCTTTTTTAGGGAATAATTGTAATTTGGCACTGAACAGTAGCTTCAAAAATCTAGCGGAAACTTTGCAGTAGAATCAGATACCACAAACCTTCTGTAATGAGATTGTTTTTAACTTAACATTGAGCTTGACATTTCCAGGTATGATTTTTTTCTTTTTAAATACAGTAAAATGGATGGGCAAATGCATGGGTGAAAATGGATTTAAAAAAAGTAAATCTTCCTTTTGCTTTCTTTATGCTTTCATTAGACTGTGTATAAATGTTCCAATACTTGCTTTGTTACTTTGTTTTACAGTCTCTGAAGAGGGTTAGAAAAGATTCTGCAGTTCTCCTGATCTGCATTACAGTGTTTCTCTCCTATTTGCCAGAGGCTGGCCAGTATTCCAGTTTTTTTCTGTACTTGAGACAGGTAAATGTTGGTGTGTTCACATCTTATTAAGGATGTTTAAATAAGTATTCCATACCTGTTTCTTCTTGAAGACTTTGCTCAGAAACCTGCTTTTTGGCAAAAGAGAGCTTTAAAACTAAAGGCAGGGTACTTTGCTCGGTGAAGAACTGAGTAGCACTTGACTCCTGATGATAAACCCTGCAATAGTTTAAGCATGTGTTAACCTTCAGCAGACCTTTGGTCCCATTCACTGCAGCAGTTTCTGGGTCTTAAGGTGGGATCTTGCAGCTTGAAGAGCTGTTGTGTTTATGGGGGAGGGGGGATAGAGAGCTCCAGTTTTCAGATACATGGCTTCCTCTGTCTCCTTTTTTTAAGACAGGTTTTTTTTGTCTTCTGTGGGTTCCTTGACAAGTGGTCAAGGATTATTCTCTAAAGTGCATTTAGAGCATACGCAGGGATCAGTGTTTTCTTTGAAGAAGATATCTCTTGGCCAGTGATTGTCCTGGATTGTGTTTGGCATTTGTTTTATGCATTTTCTGTTTCTCTACAGATTATAGGTTTTGGATCCACTACCATTGCAGCATTTATAGCTGTGGTAGGCGTTATGTCTATAATAGCTCAGGTAAGCTTTATTCATTATAGTGCTTTATTAAACAGTAGAAACAATGTAGAGGCAGACACTTCTGACTATTAAGCTTGTCTATAAACTTTGTACATGTTCTAATATGCCAGTGTATCTTGCATTCCTTAAAGATTATATTCATTATATAGTCTGTATAAATTTCTTTCTTTATATTGGCTTCCCTTAGAAACATTGAACCTTGGTGTCAGAAAACAAAACTAAAATTTTCTAACCTTGCATCAGTAAATTCACTGGAAATCTGACTTAAAATTATTAAAGTGATGCAGGAAATTGATTTCTTAATGCAAGGCTTTCTGAAAGGGAAACGTGCTTTTTTAAGCAAAAGTCATGCTGCTTGCACCTATTCAATTGGCTCATGTTATCAAACTTGCGTATAAACAATATCAATATTGTTCTGTCCAGAGTTACTTAAGCTCAGCTTGAAGGCTGAGGAGCTGTAAGGATTTGGCATGCTACTGTCATACCTCTTAACTGGCAACAGTGAGCTGCTTTGTGAACAGGTCCTTTGTATCTTTTGGAAGTCAGAGTTCTTATGATGTGATCTTTGGTATATTTGTGGGTACAGTTTATCTTCCTATTGTGATAACAAGAAGAGGAATAGCACATAGAGTATGTTGTAATATTGCTACCATCTTTAACAGAGTGAAGGTCTTACTGTTTGGACATAACACATTCATCATTATTTACCAGTTTTACTGGCATCAGTTGTGGCCTTCATTATCAAGTCAAGTCATTATTTTAATCCTTGCTTTGTGGTCTGTTTTGATGCTGTTATGCACACTGACATTTGCTAGTCATACTTTATGCAGACCAGTGTTTTTGCTAAAAATCTCTAAAATGGTTGCCATTGTGGTTTATAATTTTCAATGTTAAAATGAGGAAACTATTCATTTTTGAACTCTTCTTTGAAGAGTGCAGCTTATTTCAATAATCTTTGCTTCATAAATACCGATTTGTATTGGCATGTTGGATATCTTCAGAAAGAACTGAACACATGTAGATAGAATTACTGTATTTTTGCTATTGAGCATTCAAACTATCTTTGTCTAAGAGTGAAAATCAAGGAGGCTAGGAAGAGAGACAAAAGAGGAAGTGTGCTCTGCTCTGCAGTCTTTCTGGTTTCTTTTCTGTCTTTTTACTGATGCATTGCTGAGTTTCTCATGTTAAAGAAAACTGTGCTCTGTTAACTGAGTAAAGTTGTCCATACAGACTTGCTTTACTAGGAATAGTCTACTTCTTGCCATGAGCGTATTGCTGTTGTGTCTGAGTTGGAACCTGCTTCATCCTCAGCAGTAACACTTCTAACAGACAACACTGTTCTTGTATTAGGATTAGCTTCCATGTGCAAATATCAGTGGTATAAAGAGCCAGCAAAAATGTATTTAATGACACTTAGGAATTGGCCTTGGCCCAATTCCAGTGCATGTCATGAAGTTGAAAAAGAAGCAGGATTTATTCCTTCGTTTTAAATGTAAATTTGGACAACAATGCACCTGACCTAAAGAGTTTACTTTTTTTCTGAGCTTTTTTTCTCTACTGTTTATAGGTAGTGGTAAATTTAACTCATGTCCAGCTTGTACTATCTTAACTTGGTACCAGCTTTTATTTAGTGAAACTTTGTAGTCTGTAGAGAAACAGGACTGTAGAGGTGAAAATGAAAGCCTGTTTACAGTAGTAATAGACACTGAGATCTAATGTCTATAGAGAAGGCAGTACACATGCTTCTTAATGTCCTGAATTAGGAAGCCCTTAAGAGTTAAGAATATCTGTACATCAGCTATTGATATGACTCATCTGTGTTTTTGACTCCATACCAGGGAAATAAGAGGACAAATAGTATGAATTTCCTCATCAGTTGAAAGGCCTTCTGAATTACTTTGTGTAGGAGAAATTACTTTAGCAAACTGGCTTTTAAAAACAATTTTTGGGTGAATGCATTTCTCTTTCAGACTGTGTTTCTCAGTATCTTGATGAGGTCTATAGGGAACAAAAACACAGTTCTCCTTGGCCTTGGCTTTCAAATCCTTCAGCTGGCTTGGTATGGTTTTGGATCTCAGTCTTGGTAAGCTCATATTTTCTTATGTACATACCTGTTAAAGAATGGAAAGTTTTTTTTCTTTCCAAGAGATTCTACCATTTAATTCTGTCGTCATGAGTGTGTAAAAGTTCTGTGAGTTAAGCATTCTCATTTTCATTCCACAACAAAAATTTGCACTGTATTTGGCATACATAGGAATGATAGAGTTTTCCTTACATATACTATGCATGGAAGTATGCATATAATGTAAGTTGCAGACTAACAGCCCTTTTGAAAAGGGCTTTTTGCCACTGGTTTTGTTCATTGAGTGTTATCTCTAAGAATGTGGTTAAAACTTAAATGCACAAGCTAATAAGTAGCATGTTCTCACTTGTAATTCCACTAGGTCCATTCTATCAGTTTGGTACTGGGCCTATACTTTTTTCTGTTTTCCTAACATATTCTCTTACTATAACCATATTTGGTCTTGGAAACTATCTAGAGCTTCTTTTGTAGGAAAAACTGTAAGTAAAGACAACAAGAAGCGTAAGATTGAACATCATCTTCTTTACTAAGTGTGTCCTACTGACTGTGATGAATGCTTGTTCTTTATCGGAGTGTTCCCTAGTGAGTTATACAACCTAGAGAACTACCTCACTGGGACACCCTGGGAAATTGTTCCTTTGTAAAGTCTTTGGAAAGGGAAAGCTCACTTGACTCCCATTCACCTCTTTTTCTCTGCTGTAAAAACTAGTGCAGAAACAAATCAAGCATGCTTCTCTTCCAACAAGTTCAGGATAATTTGTTGAAGGGGAGCAGGAGGAAGGCTTGGACTAGATAATTTCTAGTCTTTAGGTATTTTAATAAGAAGTATTTTGAAAAGGCATTAAATAAGGGTACCTTTGTGGTCCTTCTGGAGGTGTTGGGACTAATTACAATGGCAGTCTCCTTTTTAAGTCAAATTATGTACTTGACACAGGATGATGTGGGCAGCAGGAGCTATAGCAGCGATGTCAAGCATTACCTTTCCAGCAATCAGTGCTCTGGTTTCACGAAATGCAGAGGCAGATCAACAAGGTGAGTATTGAATGAAATCCTATTTAAGCATTGTGCTGCTTTTTCTATTTAGAAAGCAGAAGAGTTAACTAGATATACTTTCAGTTATCTCAGTGAGTAATATTTTTACTTGATAGTAGTGGAAGTCTGCCAAGCTATGTGGAGAGGAGATTTACATTGCAAAGTACATAGTTTCTGTCTGACCAGATATTTTTATAGCTTTTTGTAAAAGTGCTACAAAAGCAACAAAAACTTTGCTCTTTTTTTCCCCTTCCTTTTTATTAAAAGCAATATTCTCTAAGTAGACAGTGAGGATTCATGTAACAATACTGCCTTTTTAATAGAAATTAAAAGCATATTTTACCAGATTAACATCAATGCATGCAAGAAGCTTTATTCTCTGTGGAAAAAGATGTCCCTCTTTAGTATAATACTTCATATTTTCAAGGAATAGAAAAGGAAGCCAAAGTAACTAGCTGATCTGAGAAGACAAAAAATGTATTGGTTTTGATGTGAAGAGGAATGTACACTCAGAAGTAACTTGTCACTTAAAATGGAATTAGGTCATCACAAAGCAAAACACTGGTGTTTAGTAACTGAATTTAGTATTCTCTTTAAAAGAAATCCTGTACATGTACATTGTAAGTATTAAGTCTTGTTTAACATTGTATAAGGTGAAGTTAGAGAAGTGCAGTTAATATGAGAGGTACAAAAGAGGTGCTGTTCCAGGAGGCAGATTTGTCTTGAGTCTGAAAAGGTGCAAAAGACAGTATTTTACATGATTTTTTAAAATTATTCCCCTCTCCCCCATTTTTTTTCCTTAGAGAGACATTTTAAAGATTTTTAAAGACTTGGTTTTGGTTTTTGTCGGGAAATGAACAGTTAAGCTGACACAAGCTACTGAACTTTCATTTTACATAGAGGAAACTTGTGGTAATAATTCAAGCTTTCTATGGTTTCAAGAGTGTAGTTTTGCCACCTAGTGGCACAAAGATTTTAAACTTACATGCCAACCTATGAAGTAAAAACTTGGATAGCTATCTTTTTGGATTGTTTTCTTTCCTTCCATTTTACAAGGTACTGTCTTAAGAAGGCAGCAGATACACAGACTATTAATATTGTAAAAACAGTGTTTTGTAGTATCTTAATATGTAAGACCATCATGAATCTTTTGGCACTTGTCAATAACAGGGAAGTTGGAACAGAAGTATACCTATAGCACTTTGATTAATCAAGCTTTTAAAAGAACCCAGTGTAAAACTGAAGCCAATCAAGTGTTGTTAATTTACTGCAGTACAGTTGAATTTGCTGCCTCAAGTAAGTTACTTGGTACTTAAATAAATCCTGGTCACAGTTTGCATATTTTTCCAGTTATGGTCCTTAATGTGTAGCTACATTACTCTAAATTTCACTTGAAAATAAATTGGATGAGCACCACTTTTAATCTCTGCTATCATCATTGTAGGCTTTGGGTGAGGGTGGAAGAACTCTACTGTAAAATTAAACCTGCACATAAATTTTGTCTCTCACATTCAAAATTCATTGTTGCCAGTAGCCTGCAAGTGTAGTGACAGAACTATGGTCATGCAGAGGATTATTTTAATCCAACAGAGTTGTCTTAAATGTATTTCTTTGAATCTTAGAATGTACAAATAAGTATGAAATGAGCTATTTTGGAACAGTCATTAGAATACACTCAGAGCTCCTGGCTCTGACCGTTTATTTCTTGATTAAAAAAATATAAAATTCTACTCTTTTTTTTTTTTTCTTCATTAGGTGTTGTCCAAGGAATAATAACTGGAATAAGAGGACTATGCAATGGTCTGGGACCAGCACTGTATGGCTTTATTTTCTTTCTCTTCCATGTGGAACTTAATGAATTACTACCTGATCATACTTCTGGAAAAAAAGTATTGCAAGGTTCTGGTAATGGGGTAAGTTCAGAATTTGGTGTGCAGTTTGCAGCATAGAACTCATAAGGGTAGAAACCTGTCTTTTTTGGTTGATTTAAAATCTTATCTTATTCTTGAACTACTTAATTCTCACTTTTCAGCTTTATTAAACTATTAAGATAGCACATAATTTAAATGTGGTAGTAAATATTTAGATTTGCAGTAGTAGCAGCATTGGTTTCGGTATTGTAAGAGAATTAGGTAACTTCTTTTGATGTAAATTTACTGGAAGTAAAGCCTAAGTGAGCTTGCATCATTGTAATTATCCACAGGAAGCCCTTACAGCAAACAGTGCAGTCATAGGCTTTGCTTGGAGTAGTAATAACACTTGGCAATGCAATGAGCAAGAACTACTTTTCAAAGGTTCTTACTCCACAGTAGTATAATATGCAAAATCTGTGCAGATAATTCAGCTGTTACAAATGAGGGTATTAATTTCTGAAAGTTGCTTACATCTTTTAAGTACCTGTGTGCATAGCACCTATTGAAGATTTAAGTAATACCATTAATATAAATTGTTGATGTAGTTACATTCTTTATATGTAGAGACTATCAGCTGAAAATGTAGGTCTCTGATTATAATAAGAGTTGAAAGAAGGGAAATATCCTGTTACTGTGTTCTTAACGTGAGCTACTTTTCTCCTTCATGTTAGAATAGCTTCCTACATTTCATTTAGTAGAATAAAAGTACATTGGGTTTCATCTTGTGATTTCTATTTAATTGACACAGATATAGAAAAGTTGTTTAAGATTAAAAAAAAAAGGCTGGATGGCTGACACTTTCTTTTGTAGAAATTTGTCATGAAACCTAACTGATTTAAAACGTATCTTACAACATTTCTGGCATTTGTTTTTAATTGTGCTTACAAAATGTGGATAAGTTGCGGTTTAAATTTTAAATTGCATAGAAACAAGAGAGAATAACTTCAAATACTAAGTTGTTAAACATGCCAACAACCTGTCTTTACAGTAAGAACGGTATGTACTGTTTAGGCTGCTGTTACTTTCCTCACTTACGTATTAGTTTTTAGGGATGCTTGTTTATTTGAATAACTTGATTCTAAAGTATGTCAGCCGTGGAAAAGCAAAGTTAAGTTAAAGATAGGTTGAATATTTGTACTCCTGAGTGTTGAAACCTTATTCTGTTCATCTACAGAGGAGTCTTGCTAATTTTACAGGCACATTGCCTAAAGCAAAAAGAAATTACAAGGAAGCATCAGTCAATGTCCGTTTCATCTGCTAGACAATCCTATTGTCAGTTCATAGTTTTGTGTGTTTCCGGTTTTTAGATCAGTGTGCAGATTGGATATGGAATTTATGGGGATTGGAGGTGCAGAAGATTGATGTTACAGTGCACATATGAACCTGTTTGTGAAAATGTTATAGTCACCGTGAATACACTGCCCGCGATTTCCTGTCTTAGTGGTGTAATTCATAATGCAGAACTCAATGTCTGAAACTTCATGAGTTCTTTAATATGCTTCTTTTACCATAGAGTGCAGTTGTTCCTGGTCCACCCTTCCTGGTTGGAGCGTGCGTTGTTCTTCTGGCTCTTCTAGTCGCCTTGTTTATTCCTGAGAACAGCAAAGCTATCAGTACCAAAAAACACAACAGCAGCAGCGACAGTAGTCTGAGTAACAACCTAGACCAAAGTACTGAAGAGGACTTTGAACCATTGCTGCAAGATAGCAGTGTATGAAGGCTAACTTCTGAGGGGACTGTGGAATAATTCATGCGCTGAATTGCAGCTCTGGGAGCTTGGTGGGAGGTACAGAGTATCTGGGCTCTGAGGGGAAGGCAGCTGTGTATAAGAGAAGGTCACATGCTATATTATACTTGAGGTTGATGTTATACTTGCAGGAGAGGCTTTTTAGTACAGCAGGTCACAACTTGATGTGATTCTACCCAATATTGGACTGCAAATGCTGTGTCAAATTGTGGTATTAGGTAGAAACCCAAATATACAGAGATAATGTATTTTTTTAAAGTTTGAATGTTCACTTCTCAAAGTTGCATCATAATGCAAAATAAACAGGTTTGAGCCAGAATAATTTCTACCATCACTATTAAAGTTTGTTTTGTATTTTTTATGCCTTATGTCTGCATCTATGCCACATCTAGTCTTCTTGATATGGGAGGTACTGATCTCTACATAGTTCTGGTTATCTGAAATAATGGTTACGTTAATAGTCTCTAATATTATTTACTAACAAGAAGTCCAGTAGTTACCAGAAAGCAGTGATAAAACTGAGATGATGAAATTCTGAGTGTGTGTGATCACACATGACAGTCATTACCCATAAAGGAGGGTCATATGGAGGTCTTAAACCCACATTCCAGAATAGTTATGAGCACTTAAAGCAAATCCAAATGGCACCTCAGAGCCAGGTCACATTAATGTTCTACTCACAAAAAAATAAGAATTTAATTTTAAAATGAACAGTGTCAGAAATACAGACACTCCTGATTTCTGAGTGGGTGCCAGAGTAGTTTACATCAAGAAATACGTTTATTTATTGCATTTTGTCACTTTATCTGCCATATGAAATAATCTTTCTTACTAATTCTTTTCACTCCTGCCTTAACTGCTACTTAGTGTTCAGTTATTAGTGATATTTAGTCTTCATAAAATTGTCTTACCTGCTGAATATCATAGATATATTCATATCAAATTTCCTTTCAAAAAGCTGCTTTAAAGGAGTTACGAATGGCTACAAATGTGCTAATTTTTAGAGATGTTTTATGAAGAATACACAGATTTATATGTATTTTCCTGCAGTGTAAATGTACTATTAAACCCAACTTTAATGAAGTACTCCTATTAACGTTTTATATGTATGCAATATATGTAGATATTTGTAAGGAATTTTAATTTTCCTAGATGGGCTGCTGTGTAAATCATGTATTTATAAATGTAATGAGGGTACAGATACACAGTTTTTTACAATGATTGTATTGACTGAACAAAGTTTAAAAATATATATTTTGAAACTTGTTCCACATTGAGCACAGACAACAAACTTTTTGTACTATGTGGTTTGGTTTTTAAGTTAATGAGCTTCCTAATACATAATAAATCAACATCTTAAGCTTTCTAGGTTTTATGAGTAAGTGCGTGTTCTTCTAAGTTCAGTGTTGTACCTTTGCTGCTACAGAACAGAAGGGTAAGGTTAATCCTGGTGCTAGATGACAGTGTGAAGTCCTGTCCTGTCCTGTTGTGTTGTGTCTGTGTCTTCAAGCCTGGTGAAAAGCGTGCTTTGCTTAGAAGGTCCTTTGGTGTCGTGTGGGTTGGAAGGAGTGAAAGGAAGTCAGTTTTAAAAAAAAAAAAACCCAAAACCAAAACAGTCATTTCTGTTCCAAACAGTGCTACAGAATTGAATTGTTTTTTTCTGATGAGGCTTAGGCGGTTCTTTTTATTTGAATTGGAATTCAAGCCTGAGCTTTTATGCTGGATATTTTATTTTTGCTGCAGGCCAAACTGCAGTCAGGTTGGTTTTGCATGATTCCAGTATAGAATGTCTTAAACTTGATATGGAATTTAAGAAATCATTCACATTAAAATTCTAATGGTTGTTAATATTAGAAGTAGCAGGTGTCAAATTTATTACTGCTAATACTATTCCAGCAATGGATCAGATTTTTAAAGTAAAATCTCAGAATCACAGAATGGTTGGAAGGGATCTCTAAAGACTGTGGGACAGGGACGTCTGTCACTAGAGCAGACTGCTCAAAACCACCCTGTCCTGCCTGACCTTGAACACTTCCAAGGATGGGGCATCCACAATGTCCCTGGACGAACTATGCCAGTGCATCACCACCTTTAGAATAAAAATTTTCTTGATTATGCCCAGTCTAAACTTACCCTTTTCAGTTTCAAACTGTTCCCCTTTGTCCTGTCACTACCTGCCTCCCTCTTTTTTAACAGCCCTTTTTATATATTGGAGGGCTCACCCAGAGCCTTCTCCAAACTGTACAACCCCAGCTTTCTCAGTTTTTCTTCACAGGAGAGGTGCTTCAGCCCTCTGTTCATCTTTGTGGCCTCTTCTGGACTTGCTCCAGCAGATCTGTGGTTTCCTCTGCTAAGAAACCCAGAGGTAGATGCAAAAAAAAATATTTTAAGCATGCACCCTTATTGTACATAAATTATGTATGTGTATTTCTGTGCTAATAAAGCACATGATGAAAAAAGGTGAGCTATAGATTAGATAAACAGTTTAAAAATATTTTTATTAGTGGTACAAAATACTCTTCTCAGTAGTAAAAAAATTACTGATGCTCTGTAATATGCTTTTATTTTTTGAAGGTTTGGTTTAATGCTGTGGTACAGAAACTAAAAGATTTGGTTTCTAGGTTCAATTTATTTTGATACTTGGTTTTAATATGTCACTGCTGAAAAAGATACCTCACAAAGATACATAGGATCCAAATGGAACAAGTGTGGCTGGAATGTACTCAGTAAGTCACGATGCTCCTTTTCCTATCCTACCCTTTGGTTAGGCAAAGGTGTCTGTTAATATTCAGCTAGTAAGTTTCCATCTTCCCTGATGTCAGTCAGTTGTTCTTGCAAAGTAACTTAAAGGTCTGGAATTTTTGTGTTGTTAAGAAATGGACTGAAAACAATCTAAAACTCTTCCTTTCAAAGATGCTTTTAAACAGACTATAAAGTTATTTCCCAATTCAAATGTACAGATACAAGAGTTTTTATGGGTGACAGCTTTACACCTCTTTTTGCAGCGAAGTTGCATGATGATGGAAACATTTTCCAACCTGTTTTCAAAATGTGCCCTATATGCAGTAACTTCCTTTTAAAAAAGAAAAAGTTTCTTTATCATTATTAAAACATCATCTTTATCTTACAGAGACACATGAAATGACTTCATCTTTCCAAAGCATTAGCATAGTACTGAAAGAGCCTTTTCATCACAGAAAAGGTCAGGAAATTTGGAACAATTGTTTGTCTTTCTGTGAAAGAAAAATGTACATTTGACAGCTCTTTTAAGCACTTTGCCATGATAGAACCAGTGAACTTTTGTGGTACAGAAGATTTTCATGATCACTCCCCATCTGTTTCCAAAGTATTGTAAAGATTCTAAGATTAAAATGTCTTGTTACAAAATTAACCACATTGATGACAGCTTGTAGCACTTTTTGCTCTTCTGCGTCCAATTTCTTTGCTGCACTAGCTTACCCATGAGAGATCCAGTGAATGAATTTCACTATTGCTGTAACCTTATCCTGTGATCCTTGTTTTATTCCATTCAAAGCAGTCACTTCATCAGTGATTACACTTAGACCTTTTTTCATAAGACATAATTTACAAAAAAAAAAAAGAAATTATTTGTTGTTGAGGAACTATCTTTCCCATAACGTCTTGTCTTTACTGATTGACAAAATGTTGCTCTTTATGTATTTTATAATTTAAAATAGTCTAGCAAATACCATGAGATAGGAACACCCGCAGTTTCAAACCTCCCACAACCCCTAACTTCTAATGTTTTTTTTTTCAAACCTTCAGCAGCGTTTACTGTGAAATTTTGTAAAGTATTGGACTGAGTATCACATGACTTTAAACATCACTGAAAAAACTTGTAAAGGTTTGTCTTCATGTCCTGGATGGCTAATTTTTAAATGCTCTACTAATCCTTATGGCTTCATACTATTGTTAGTGGAGCCTTAAGGGCACAATATGTGCTAAAATGAAAGTTCATTGTTAGCAATAGTGCATGTAAACGTGTATTTCAAATAGTCATCTTGGTAGTTTTGAATTTTTTTTGCCAATGTTTTGTCAAATTTGATTAGATTGTCATTGATGCTACCATGCAGTGTGGTTGATGAAGGACTTGCATTAGGTGCAGAAGTGTCAGCTCTGCAACTTTCTTGTCTGTTTGTGCTTGTATTATTAGTATTACCTTCAGTCTGCAGCGTGTTTTTTCCAGAATCTTTTTGAGACACTTGGGCATTTTGTGAGGGTTATATTAGCTACAACTAGGTAATATAGATCCACTTAAGTGGGCACATGTAAAGGTGAATGTATCACAATACACTGAAAGCATGATTGTGGGTATCTCTGTAAACCCCCCTCTGCATTGTGAAGCACCCAGTCTTCCCCAAGGATACCTTGTGTACTGTCTACATTCTGTGTGACCATCTGGTATACAGCCCACATGGGAGTGCCAGTGTCAAGTTATGTTAAATATTAGTAAAGTTTGATTTCTTTCTTACTATTTTAGATTGAAAATAAACTACTTCTGGTATTTTCTTCCTGCATGCCAGTGGATTGCCTTGGGGTGTGCAACCCACTTGTGAGGGACAAAGAAATTCATTGGCTCAAAACAGCTCTGCAGGTGTGGAGAGGGGGCAGATTGGGTTCTGCCAAGGTGGAACGGTACTGTGCCCCCCCACACAACCCCACCTCCTTGAGAGCCAGTGGTGCAGCTATCAGTCACTGGCACACGGAGAAAACTGCCCCCACCACATCCTCTGGAGCCCCCCTAATCCTGCTCCAGAGTGGCTGGCACACTGGACGCTGCACCCCCATCTGTGGGGGGTGACCACAGGGAGCCAGGGCAGATAAAACCAACCAAAGACATGAGGTGTCCACATTGCTGTGACCATCTGAACATGTGTAAGGTAGAACTGTATGGGACTCAAGGCAGTAGCTGTAATCTTCTCTTTTTCTCTCTCTTTGCTTCTCCTAACCTCCCTTCTTGATACTTGAGTAACTTAAAGCTGGGTGGGTTGGATTTTGCTAAATTGGATTAGCATGTGCTAAGTCAGTATTGTGTGAAATGCTTCNAAAAAAAAAAAGAAATTATTTGTTGTTGAGGAACTATCTTTCCCATAACGTCTTGTCTTTACTGATTGACAAAATGTTGCTCTTTATGTATTTTATAATTTAAAATAGTCTAGCAAATACCATGAGATAGGAACACCCGCAGTTTCAAACCTCCCACAACCCCTAACTTCTAATGTTTTTTTTTTCAAACCTTCAGCAGCGTTTACTGTGAAATTTTGTAAAGTATTGGACTGAGTATCACATGACTTTAAACATCACTGAAAAAACTTGTAAAGGTTTGTCTTCATGTCCTGGATGGCTAATTTTTAAATGCTCTACTAATCCTTATGGCTTCATACTATTGTTAGTGGAGCCTTAAGGGCACAATATGTGCTAAAATGAAAGTTCATTGTTAGCAATAGTGCATGTAAACGTGTATTTCAAATAGTCATCTTGGTAGTTTTGAATTTTTTTTGCCAATGTTTTGTCAAATTTGATTAGATTGTCATTGATGCTACCATGCAGTGTGGTTGATGAAGGACTTGCATTAGGTGCAGAAGTGTCAGCTCTGCAACTTTCTTGTCTGTTTGTGCTTGTATTATTAGTATTACCTTCAGTCTGCAGCGTGTTTTTTCCAGAATCTTTTTGAGACACTTGGGCATTTTGTGAGGGTTATATTAGCTACAACTAGGTAATATAGATCCACTTAAGTGGGCACATGTAAAGG
Organism: Sclerurus mexicanus; assembly: GCA_013396755.1. Lineage (NCBI taxonomy): Eukaryota > Metazoa > Chordata > Aves > Passeriformes > Furnariidae > Sclerurus > Sclerurus mexicanus. Next base: position 5,938 of record VWZF01002256.1, on the reverse strand, counting down.
TGAATGTATCACAATACACTGAAAGCATGATTGTGGGTATCTCTGTAAACCCCCCTCTGCATTGTGAAGCACCCAGTCTTCCCCAAGGATACCTTGTGTACTGTCTACATTCTGTGTGACCATCTGGTATACAGCCCACATGGGAGTGCCAGTGTCAAGTTATGTTAAATATTAGTAAAGTTTGATTTCTTTCTTACTATTTTAGATTGAAAATAAACTACTTCTGGTATTTTCTTCCTGCATGCCAGTGGATTGCCTTGGGGTGTGCAACCCACTTGTGAGGGACAAAGAAATTCATTGGCTCAAAACAGCTCTGCAGGTGTGGAGAGGGGGCAGATTGGGTTCTGCCAAGGTGGAACGGTACTGTGCCCCCCCACACAACCCCACCTCCTTGAGAGCCAGTGGTGCAGCTATCAGTCACTGGCACACGGAGAAAACTGCCCCCACCACATCCTCTGGAGCCCCCCTAATCCTGCTCCAGAGTGGCTGGCACACTGGACGCTGCACCCCCATCTGTGGGGGGTGACCACAGGGAGCCAGGGCAGATAAAACCAACCAAAGACATGAGGTGTCCACATTGCTGTGACCATCTGAACATGTGTAAGGTAGAACTGTATGGGACTCAAGGCAGTAGCTGTAATCTTCTCTTTTTCTCTCTCTTTGCTTCTCCTAACCTCCCTTCTTGATACTTGAGTAACTTAAAGCTGGGTGGGTTGGATTTTGCTAAATTGGATTAGCATGTGCTAAGTCAGTATTGTGTGAAATGCTTCATTTTGGTTGAACGTTGCCCTTTAAATTTTTGCCAAGTTCCTTTATTTACTAAAGTTTGCCAGTAAAAGTGTGTTATTTGACCTCCTGAGAAATGTGTGCAGCATCTTCTCTCATGCGCTCTCCCAAGGTCTAAAAAACCCTGAAGGCCCTTTTAATAAATCTGTCAGGCAGATTTTTGAAACCTTGTATATTTTTAATGTGAAATCCCTTCAATGAGCTCATGGTGCGAACCTGGTGTCTTAAACCCCTGCTCCAGAGCATGTTTTATTGTAATATAAGAACATCAATTACAGTAAGACAGTACCTCACTTCCTCAGAATGGCAAAGGGTATGCTTCTTTATTGTGACTGCTGCTCTTCATTTGTGTTGAGGTGTGCATCTGATCCAGAGAAACAAAGGTCTAGTTCTGATGCAATTTACCTTTTTTCTCCCTTCCCTCCCCATTCCTGCCCCCCCCCCTTCTTTTCATGAGAAGTCAAAGCTAGTCTTGCTTCCCCAAAAGTAGGGAAGGAGAGGAGAGATAACAGTTGAAGGATCTGAAAAACTATACTTAGGAATCTTGCTTCCTTTTTCACTATTCTCAGAGATTTTACTCTGCTATGTACATGCATTTATCACAAAATTAAGATGCTACTTCAATTATAACGTACCATAAACCTATGATTTAGATTGGTTAACACACTTGCACAATCTGTTATATATACTGGCATCAAGATTTCTTTTAACAAGAAGAGAATTTGATTGAAAACGTTTTTTTTTAAAAAAAATCTTCAAATACTTTTCTGTTGTGGTCCAAAAGGATACACTTACAAGATCTTCCAAGCTTAGCCAACCAAGCTGAGACACTTCCTGGTCAATCTGAAAACGTTTGTGAACCAAGATGAGTAGATAAGCAGCATAGCCTAGTTTTTCTATAGCTGAGAAAAATCAGCATGATTTCTAGTCCTCTGTTTAGTGGCATGCTGTCTCACATTGCATTTCAGGAGTTTGGTGGTGAGATTGACCTAAGAGTAGAGGTAAAGGCTTGAATCCCATTGAAATTAAATCAGTGCATAAGTGTTGCAGAAAAGAAGGTAGTATTTCTGTTCTCCCATTACCTCAAAAGAACAGGCTCTATTTTCTCAAAGAACATTGCAATAAGAGGATGGAAGATGTTGTGCAAGGTTTAAGATATACTCCCAGGCCTAACATTGCTACTCCGCTGCCCTTGCATCTGTCTGTTTTGTGTTGGTATAAAGTTGCCTTTATGTATTGCATTTTTAGCACCTGCACCTTAAAACAAGTGTGTTAAAATCCTTCCTTAATTTGAAAGTAAATGCTGGATCACTTGCTGAATCCCTGAGAAGTATAAAGCTGGGTAATGCAAATGCAATTGAGTGCATTAGGTGTTAACAATTTTGAAGCCACAATAATTTTTATAGTCCTTGTTTTTATTGGCAGGAAACAGTGGCCACTTGTGATTGCGTACTCCAATGAGAATTTAGGCTTATGGATCTCAGAAAGTTGCCTATATCTGAAATGTCCCTTACTTGCTGCCTGATGTATCCCTTAATGTTTATGCATCAATATAATTGTTTAAGAAGCAGGCTGTAAACAAAACTGTGCTGCTAACTCTGCTCCATCTGAATAAAGGCAAAAATCTGCTCAGCAGGACCTTATTTAATGATGCAGCAACAAAAAATGATGATAAACAATGGGCAAGCAACATCAACTGTGACAAATTACTTTTATACACATGTGGAAAGTGTTGCTCTTGAAAACTTTGCTGTGGTTGTATTTTGTCCAGAAAATCTGTTTTATAGGCAGATTTTATTTACAGGCATCTATTTTTCTTTCCCTTCTCCCTCTCCCAGTTTTGATGAAGAGTATTTTTAAGCATATTTTACACTTTGCAACAGAATATTGCAGTCTTTTCTGAAAGTGATTGTAAGAGTCCAGCCATGGAGTGACAAGCTCAACCAGGAGTTTTACTTTTAAAATTATACAAGACTCCAGAAGTTCACCCTGCAAACTTGTGCAGAGCCTTTGTTTTTTTAATATCTAGTGATAGCGTAAAGGGAGAATGCTGCACAAATTTTCTCATTAGATACTTTTACTGACAAAATGTGAGGGGAAATAAGGACTTGGCAAACGTTTTAAAGGATGTGACACACAGACAGTGTAGAAATGCCATAAATAATGTTTCACCGTTGTTTCTGCCTGTCAGAACTTCCTACCAAAAAATTCTCTGGCAGCTTTCTGCCAGAAGTTCTCATCACAGCTTCCTGCTGGAGTTTTCCTGCCAGAAGATCTATTATTATCTCTTCAAAACATCTAAATAGAGCTATGTGTCAAGAAACCATGTACAAACCTCCTCTAAACACTATAAGGACTTGGAGAGAAACTTTGGAAAATCAGAGAAGTGAAGAGAGAACTGGTTTCCTTAGCTGACAATCTCCCTACCTCCCCCCCACCCTCACATTTTNCTTTTTCCAACTTTTTCTTATTTCTTCTCTTTGCATCTCTTAGCAATCAATAAAAATCAGTTTTTGGTATCAACAGATAACTTCTGTGAATTTTAATTTTGCTCAGGGGAATATTCGAATCTAAAGCTCTTTCTGCAACATTTAAGCAAATTGAAACAAAGGGTAACATGCAATCAAGACAAAGCATTCCTCAAAGTGCTGATTTAGCACATGCTAACCTATACAAGNAAGCTCAACCAGGAGTTTTACTTTTAAAATTATACAAGACTCCAGAAGTTCACCCTGCAAACTTGTGCAGAGCCTTTGTTTTTTTAATATCTAGTGATAGCGTAAAGGGAGAATGCTGCACAAATTTTCTCATTAGATACTTTTACTGACAAAATGTGAGGGGAAATAAGGACTTGGCAAACGTTTTAAAGGATGTGACACACAGACAGTGTAGAAATGCCATAAATAATGTTTCACCGTTGTTTCTGCCTGTCAGAACTTCCTACCAAAAAATTCTCTGGCAGCTTTCTGCCAGAAGTTCTCATCACAGCTTCCTGCTGGAGTTTTCCTGCCAGAAGATCTATTATTATCTCTTCAAAACATCTAAATAGAGCTATGTGTCAAAAAATCCTGTACAAACCTCCTCTAAACACTATAAGGACTTGGAGAGAAACTTTGGAAAATCAGAGAAGTGAAGAGAGAACTGGTTTCCTTAGCTGACAATCTCCCTACCTCCCCCCCACCCTCACATTTTCTTTGTCACTGCCTGCTGCTTTCCTTCCAACAAAGACTGAAACTGCCAGCCTGGAGAGAACTGAAACCCACCTTGCCATATGCATGAGTTATATCTTATNTTCTTATTTCTTCTCTTTGCATCTCTTAGCAATCAATAAAAATCAGTTTTTGGTATCAACAGATAACTTCTGTGAATTTTAATTTTGCTCAGGGGAATATTCGAATCTAAAGCTCTTTCTGCAACATTTAAGCAAATTGAAACAAAGGGTAACATGCAATCAAGACAAAGCATTCCTCAAAGTGCTGATTTAGCACATGCTAACCTATACAAGTTAGCAAAATCCAACCCACTGGTTTTAAGTTACCCAAAATACTAAGAAAGCAAGAGATTAAGAGGAGGAAAAGCTGTAAAGAAACAGAGTAAGAAGAAAGGAGAAAAAGAGAAAAATAATTTATGAAATAGCTACCACCAGAGAGTCCCATGGAAGTCCACCTTCACGTGGTAGGCAGCAGGTTCTAGGAGAGGAATGGAGACAATGGGTTGCTGAATTTGTATGTCCTGGTCCCCTGCTGCCACCCCTCCCACGCAGGACTTCTGGCTCACTGACCACTTTAGTTCCAGGCCAGAGCGAGGGGTGGTGCAGCCAGTCAGAGGCCCAGGGCGTGGGTGGGCTCCCGGGCTGCCCTTTGGATTGACAGCTACTCCTGGGCTGCTCTGGGGCCACTGCAGGGCTGCCCCATGTGGGCTCCGTGAATCCTTCCTCCCTGCCACACTTGAGCTGGTCCCAACCCAATAATTAGATAATCCACTGCATCACAGTGATAAATTCTCTTTTGTTAGAGAAACTTAATCATATATGGAGGTATCTACCTTATGGTATGCAGATAGAAGTTTTGACAACTCGATGCTTTCTCTCAGACAAATGATTCACACATCCTCTAAAAAACAGTGAATGAAAAAAAATCAATGACAAAATTGTTCTCGCAACAGACTGAAGTGTTAAGTGCTGAAAAAAAAAAAAATCGCATCTAAGCATCTTTCCCTGTTGCTTAAAGGCCCCAAACCAGGTTTTTTTCCTTGCTGTCTTACTTCTTTATGGCTACATAATAAACAAAATACTTTTTTTTTTCATCAATGACATAATCTATAATTGGCTTATAAGTAGCTGAAGTATCAAATTTCTGAGGTTTGTCCAGTTATCTATCCCATACTCGTTTTGCTTCTTCTCCATGGACACCCCCTTGTCGTGGAGGAGAAGCTTATGTGCCCTTATGTGGTTGCGAGCTGTGCTGGCGGGGGCACGTGCCTAC